>JACEII010000022.1:7055558-7066506 GCA_014332785.1 Antheraea mylitta
TGCAGTACGACTGCGGTGAGTGCTCCCTCTCGCCCCCGCCCCGCCCCGCCCCTCCGCCCGCACCGACGCGCTCCTCGCCCTATTCACCTCTTTATTGCTCGCAGGCAAGCTGCAGACGCTGGCGGTGCTGCTGCGCCGGCTGAAGGCGGGCGCCCATCGTGTCCTCATCTTCACACAGATGACGAGAGTGTTGGATGTGCTGGAGGCCTTCCTGTCCATGCACGGGCACGCATACTTACGGCTGGACGGCGCGACGCGCGTCGACAGGCGCCAGCCTCTCGTCGACCGTTTCAACGCAGATCCGCGCATTTTCGCGTTTATCCTGTCCACTCGCAGCGGCGGGGTCGGGCTCAACCTTACCGGCGCCGACTCCGTAGTGTTCTACGACTCGGACTGGAACCCCACGATGGACGCGCAAGCGCAGGACCGCTGCCACCGCATAGGACAGACTCGAGACGTGCACGTGTACAGACTCGTGACCGCCGCCACCGTCGAGGAGAATATCCTTCGTAAGGCGGAACAGAAGCGCGCGCTCGGACACCTCGCCATCGAGGACGGGCACTTCACCACCTCCACGTTGCGCGGCGTCAGCGTGCACGAGCTGTTCGGCGGCGCGGGCGCGGGGGCGGAGGCGGGCGGCGGAGGCGGGGGCGGAGGCGGAGGCGCCGAGCTCGAGAGCGCGCTGGCGGCGGCGGAGGACGAGGCGGACGCGGCGGCGGCGCGGGCGGCGCGCGCTGAGGCACACCGCGACCTCGCCGAGTTCGACGAGTCCGTGCCGCTGGAGGAGGAGACGCCGACGCCGGTCGCGGCCGACGCGGACGCGCAGGACCTCGCCGCGCTTATGAACCAGGTCAGCTTACCACCTTCATATTTCATATGTCAATTTGTGATTTCCATAATAAACAAAAAAACACAAAACGCAGATGGCACAGATGTTATTGATGCTAGATTTTTACATTCATATAACGGCATTCAAGTTTATTCTCTTGTATATTCAGATAGCTGTTTATATAGTGAATATATGTAATATATATGTAAGTATTTATAAAAGATAATACAGAATTATTACATGCTAATTTTTAGCAATTTCCTAGTATATATAGTATGGAGCTAAAACAAATTTTTACAAAAAAAAATTAAATCGACTTCAATATCAAAAAATTTATAAAGCACTGGAAAGTGAAAAATAAATATAGTATTAAATTAACCAAATTAAATTTAATATATGAATATTTTCGCTACCTAGAGATATATTGGAATTCGGCGGCAATATTTATTATAAGTTTTTGATATCGAAGTCGGTTTTAATTTTTTTTGTCAAAATTAAACCGTTTTCCATTTTTAGTGTAAATATATATATTTTATATGGTTTTAAGTAATTATAAAATAAGTAAGGTTTAGTGGTTTTAAGAATCTCAATCTATATTAATTCTTCCGCAACGCTTACGCCCTTTACGCCGTACTAAATCCAACTGGTACAATCATTTTGATTGTGAACGAATTTCAGAACCTAATGCCCGCTTCACGGGAATTGCCTCAACAGTCATAACCCCACATGTTAGTCCTCGTCAAAACGAGTCGTATGTACTCAAACACAAGATAGCTGCTGTAAGGTCAAATTAGGATTGATTAAATGATATTCTTATCACTACAACTGGTTGTTCCAAGTTTCATTAAAATTAGCTTATGGGGAAGTTCATTTATATATTTATATAAGCTTTATTCATCCCTTTATTTTCAACCCTTATGGTTGGATTTTTTTTATTTGAAGAATAACATTCCCGGGTATTGGTGATTCAAATAAAATTGTTGAAATCTGTTTCAAGTACACGAAAATACGTAGACACGAACTGGGTGAAAATCAGATAAACGATATTTTATCCCCTTCGGGGTTGAATATTTTATTCAAATTTATATGGGACCATCTTGGAGTACAGCCGAATCAAACAAAAAAAAAAATCATTAAGATTGGTTCTTAATTGCTGGAGATATTGATTAACATACATAAAAAAAAAAAACATACAAACAAACATAGAACCTTCTTCTTTTTCGAAGTCTGTTAAAAAAATGAATGTAGTGTATAGATATTAATTGTATAATGAAGTGCAATGCGCTATTGGTCGCCAGTTGTCACCGATCGAGAAGTATGCGATGCGTATCGTGGAGTCCGGCGAGGCGGCCAGCGAGGCCGAGCGCAGGGCACTCACCGAGATGCGTCGTCAGCTGCACGAGTGGGAGGAGGCGCGACGTCAGCTGCGGCAACCCGACCCCGAGCCCGAACCCGAACCCGAACCCGAGCCCGAACTCACGTACAGCCGCGAGGACTCGCGTGCCGAGGTGCGTGCACGGCGGCGCCGCGTCGCTGCCCCCGCTCCCCCGCCGCCGCCGCCCCCGCCGCCGCCGTCGCCGCCGCGGGTCAACGGGGCGGAGGAGGGGGCGGCGCGGGGGACGCGGTCGCGCGGCACGGTGCACATCAACCTGTGGACGCTGGACGAGGCGCGGGGCGGCGGGCGGCGGCGCGCGCTGCGGACCGGCACTCTGGACGCGTGGCTCTCGACCGCTCGTAATAAATGATGAAACCGGCTCGTGCGTTTTATGTTTCTGACGCCGGCCCGGTGGCGCCCCCCGCGACCCGCCGTGACTGCTTCGCCGGGCCGGCGTCAGGGGCGTAACGCGTGCGCAAGCAATCACGGCGGCCGCGGGCGGAGCCGCCGCCGGCTGTCCCCCACCTCCCCCCGCCACCGCCACCGCCCCCGCACCGCCCCGCACCGCCCCCACTCGGGATACTATTCATTGGTTAAATTAAACAAAGTGGTGACGCAGCGCGAAGCGGCGGCGGCGACGGCGGTGATGATCCCTTCATATATTAGCATTTTCATTAATTTCTTAAATGCAACAATTCCATTGGCACTGACTGTCGCGATGTTAAAATTCGTTTTTATAATCGATGAGAGCAAAAGGGTACACGCATACTAATTCTTTGTCCCCTATTTTCATTGCCTATATCTGATACTATACTATACAAGATTTCATTTTTTTTTTTACAAAGTTATAAATCTTCTAGCCTGAGTTGGACAGCGTAATGATATGACTCGAAATGCGTAAAATAGACTGTTTATTCTTATATCCATATGATGTATTTATACAAACACGCTATCGTTCATTTTTTTCAAACTGCAATCTATTTACAATATAATATTTTAGCCAGTCTGCCAAAGAGGAAATACTCAACAGCTACATGATCATCACATATTATGAACATCTTTTTAAAACTTTTTTTCTAAGCTTGAAAACAATATGTTACTATAGTAGTGTTTAATATTTATACTACATATTTTTGGTTAGTCATCAAATAATACGCAATATTCCTTTGAATATAATATAGCGCTTAATTGAATGTGACCGGGGCTCCGGTCGCTACATGTCTCAAGGAACCAATTCTTATTTGGGAGTACACAATAAAATTTAGCTATCACATGTTAAAATCGAAAAGATTATCTATAACTTAGTCGACATTAGCTTATATTTATGTAGCTGTGATCACAGCCTTTAGGTTTCACTTCGCTCAAATGATAGAACAGATATGTCAGCTTAAGCCTCTACTGAGACGAATTGACAAAAATAGATATACATCTGATTTGTTAGAATAAAATTAATATTTCTCTTCTATCGAATAACAATCATTTACTGTCTACCTAAATCGCTCTTTGCTCTTTACATTGGAGCACAACATGAAGTGAATTGGTATACATTCGTTGAGGGTAAATATTGATATCGATGAGAGTGGATCTACCCGTCGTGAATACGACAAACCTACCAGCTGCGTTACATCACTCGAGATTTAGTTTATTGTTGAGAGATGGCGCCACAGTAGAGTTAGCTCGCGCTACTGGTGCTCGCTCTCTTATAATCACTTGCGGCTATGGCTCCGATATAATTAAAATAGCCAGGCGTCTAAAATAATGAATCGTCCGTGTGTTGTCTTGGTCGTATTGGTCAAGAAGAAAGTGTCAACAAAGTTTCCGTAAAGACTACAGTATGACAAATAGGAGCAGTGAATCAAGGTTTTTACGTCGGAATAGGTCGCTAAGTAAGGAACAAATTTGGGATATAATATTGAAATTTGAAAGTTGGTATGTGGGAACAGTGACTGGAAAGGAAAGATAATCGGAGGATGTCTTGCAAAAACACATAAATGTGGCTTGTTTGCAAGACACGACAGGGGAATGAATGAAAACGAGAGAGAATGCTGTTGAATGAAATGACACATGTACAAGAAACGTGGCAAGGTATGTCATTAAAACTGAAGGAAGAAGTAATAGTAAAAGTACTCGCCTGCACTTAAGTCTCGTTTCCTTCAGATACGTGATTCGCAATATGTGTTTTGAATATGAGTGATCGAAAATCGTAAAATAAAATTTATCCATTTTGCGGTAAGCGCTTTATCGCCATGTTATCTCACCGTGGAGCTCTAGAACTAGCTCCAAGCGAATGTGTTCTGTGAACGTGAAGGTATTGACGCAGAGCAACATGATACCTATGGTGGGCGGTTAACTACTAAACTTGGACAGAAAGAAAGTCGCTACCCCCGTACGTTCATAAAATAACGTTTTCGTCTGTAGGATAATTTCTGTACTGCCGTCCTAAAGCAAACATTTCGAGAAGATTATGCTTAACTAATTAGTAGGATATTTCAAAGAGCAAAAAATTCTGAATGGTCGACTATTTTGTTTCACACAATCAAAATCAACTACTGACGCTGGTGTAACGTTACTAACGGTTCGCAAGATGCGATTGGTATGTTTTGTGATCTGTTTAAGGCTTTTGACTGCGTTGACTAGTACCCTTATTTGAAATTAAAACTCGATGGTGTTTGTGGAGCTTCTCTTGAATCGGCGTCTCACAGGGATCTATTTTAGGGTCGTCTTTTTAGTCTTGATATATGTACGAGTATATGATCTACCACTAGTGATTGATAACTATGCTGACATGGTTTTTTTCGCGGAAGACATTTCACTTATATTTAAGGTAAAAAATTAGATTCAGAGCTTAGTTATCTAATTAATACCTTAAATCAAATTTCCGATTAGTTTGCATTAAACAATCTATTACTTAATGCCGACAAAACAAACTGTATAAGATTTACCTAGCCTAATGGTCCACTTACTCGTAGTAGAATTGCGATCGATGGGAATCTATTAGACTTTTTGACAATAATGTGTTCTTGGGTATTACACTTGATTCGAAGTTACAATGGGGTTCTCACGTAAAAAAGTGGCAGGCAGATTAAGTTCTGTTGCGTTCGCAGTTCGAAAGATTCGCCAGTTAACAGATATTATCACTGCTAAGTTAGTTATTTCGCTTACTTCCACAGCTTAATATCTTATGGTATTTTGCTGTGGGAGACTGTAGCTGAGGTGGACACCATATTCCTACTACAAAAATGGGCAGTTCGAGCAATCTATAATCTGGGGCCTCGCGAATCATTATAGACTGTTTCAGGAATTCAGTATTTTCACTCTGCCTTTTTTTTTACGTGGGGAAATCCCTTATGGATACCCACCCTCCCTGGGGAGAGGGTGGGTTATGTCCGACTCGCACGGACTAAAACCACACGGTGTACGTCTTCCGCTATTGTTGGGGCGGCACGAGATCTCTATAGACTTCATCGTGCCGCCCCAGCGGTGTGGCCCAGCGGCTGAAGTGCCGCCGCCGAGCCTCGTCTTGTAAGGAGACAGCCGGGTACACACCGGCCGTCTCCTTCTCGTCTGCCAGACCTGTGCAATGGGAAGGTGGGGCCCCAGCCCCACCCGTCCCTAGGTCCGGCTACGGTGGCGGAAGGAGGCGGTCAAACTGCCGCCTCCTCCCGCCTGTCCTCCGTTGGCGGAAAGGGCCGCTTTGCGGATCGTTCTCGCGGACCCTCTCCGCCGCCTCCTTCTGCGAGACGACTTCCTCGCAGAAGGAGGCAACTGCGTTCCATATATCCTCGCTACCGAGCATGGCCGCTACCACGCTCGGCAGCGAGAGTTCCCCTCCTACCGCCGCAGCCAGAATGCGGCGCTGCTCCTCCCACGCAGCACACTCAGACAGTGTGTGCTGCGCGGTGTCCGGATCAACGCCACACTCGTGGCATACGGCGGTCGGCTCCCTGCGTGCTATCCGGTACAGGTACCAGCCGAAGCACCCGTGCCCGGTCAGCACCTGCACCAGACGAAACGTTAGGGAGCCCCAACGTCGGTTACACCAACCCAGCAGGACCGGGCGGACGGCATCGATAGTGTATCTGCCGTACTGCGCGTCCGCCAGGTCCTGCTTTCACCTCTCCATCATTAGGCGCCTCTGAGTTCGCCTTCTTTCCTCTATTTCCCTAGGAGCAGGAGGCTCCCCTGACCGCTTTTTAGCCGCCGTATATTCGTAAACAGCGGCCAGCACTTGCGCCTCCAGCTCCCAGGGAAGGGAGCCAGCCATAACCATAGCCGCCGCCGAGGACACCGTCCGGTATCCTCTTATCGCCCTCAACGCCACGATGCGCTGCGCATTTCGCAACGCGCGGATGTTGGTGGCGTTGAGGGCGTCCACCCACAATGATGCCCCGTAGGAGGCCATAGATTGAATGACCCCCATGTAGAGGCGGCGGCACCCGGCCCCCCCGTGTTGGGGAGGAGTCGTCCGAGGGCCCCTGCCGCCTCGACTATCCGCGGTACGAGCCCCTTAAAGTGGGGCTCGAACCGCCAGCGTCCGTTCAGGGTGAGGCCCAGATATTTCATATGGGTCCCCACCCTGACACGGACGCCCTCAACACAGATGTAGGCCCCCGGAGGTGGCCCCCGCCGAGGCCCGTGAAACATAAGGGCCTCGGTCTTCTCGAGGCCCAACCTTCTGATGCGCCTGACCACGAGAGTTACAGCCTCCATGGCCAGACGCAGTAAACTATTTGTTTCCCCCCCTCGGGCTACGACTAGGGTGTCGTCCGCGTAGCAGATGAGGCGCGCCCCAGAAGGGAGCGCGCCGCGGAGCACCCAGTCGTAGCCCATGTTCCACAGGAGTGGCCCTAACGCCGACCCCTGCGGAACCCCACGCGCCGTGTTGCGCCGGACCATCCGCCCTCTGGCGTCCACGAAGGCGACCTCTCTCCCGTCTAGGTACGCCTCCAACAGCCGCCGCAGATACAGGGGCACTCCGAAATACCGGAGCGCCTCCAGTATGACACTGTGCGGCAGACTGTTGAAGGCGTTGGCGATGTCCAAGGACACCGCCAATATTCTTTCACCCTCAGAGGTCGCCTCCGTGGAGACCTTTTTTAGGAGGGTCAGGGCGTCCAGCGTGGAACGCCCCGACCGGAAGCCGAACTGCGCGTCGGACAGGTTCGGCCCCAATTTTCACTCTGCCCTACCAATATATTCTTGAGAATTCTATATACGTCCGCAAAAACTTAGATTTAAATATTAGAAGTAATAACAAACTAGTCCCTCCATGTTTCAGGTTGATTAAGATCAGTAACAGTTTGTCCCAAAACACATTACCGATTTGCCGGGATAGTGAGTTCAAGAACTATGCCAAGCTACTTTTAATATCTAAAGGCTATTATAGGGTGGATCAATATGTAAATGATTGTGATATCTGGAAAATATGCCTTCTGTGCGTCCATTAACAACAAATACCGACAATGCGATAATAATTCGAAATTAATGTTTGTGTAATCCATCTGATTTGCGTAAAAATACTTGGCTTAATCCTCGTACTGCATTATTAGTTACGAAGCCCAATAGTAATACACTGATAATCTCTTCTCACGTCTGCATTTATTAAAACAATAGACAACATTTCGTTGCAATTTACGTAAATATGGGAGTAGCATTACAGTAAACGTAACACTCGTTAAGAACATTGGTTTTTTCATAATCTGTACTGTAAATCATACTTGAATTCAACATCGGATTATGGACTTTCATAATATGTACGTTATACGATTCGTATATCTGATACGTTAAGTTGTACGTTTTTCACGCAGACAATAAAAAAAAAGGCGAAAGCAAAAAAATGGTGTGGACCAAGAGTCTGCAAAATAGAAGAGAAAAGAAAAATATTTACGTTATAATAAACTGCTAGACTATATTGTCTGTTATATATATATATACAATAAGCCATTTCTGTATAAATAGTGAGAAAATGGTAAAAGAAGGTGTTGCATCGGTTGAGTAGCTTTGCACCGGATGACTAAGTGATTACCTACGTTGTATGTATGCTAGTTGGTGCAAAAATGAATTCGAAAAGTCGTTAAAAATTACGAATTTTACAGGTGTGGCTAAGCGGAGCCCGCGACAGGATGCCGGTGAGTATCTCTACGCTCGAGCCTCTCTCTCCGTGCTCCGTCGTCTCTCACGCTTCTCCCTTCGCAGATGTGGTGTCCGCCCACTCCGCCCTCCGGCGACGGCGACGTCTACTGCGAGCCCTGGGCCCGCGCCCTCTACCGCCCCGGCGCCGCCTCCGACGCGCTCCTCCCCGCCCCCCACCGCCGCGAGCCTCGCGCGTCCCGCGACCGCCGCCCCCGACTCGCCCCGCGCGCCCTCCCCGCGCCCCCCTCCCTCTTCGAACGCGGCGGCGTCCGCCCTCGCCCCCGCCCCCGCGCGCCCCCCGCGCACCCCCACCCGGGACACGCCTCCGCGCTGCAGCTCGACTGGACGCCCGCCGAGGACGCCGCCCTGCGCCGCGCGCTCCGCCTGCAGCGCGCACCGCCCGAGCCGCCGCCCGCGCTCGCCACCAACTGGGACTGGGTCGCCGACCTCGTCGCGGACGTCGCGCGCACCTACCGGTCGCCGCGCGCCTGTCGCGACCGACACGACGCGCTGGCGGACCCGGAGCGCGCGCGTCGCCGCCATCGCCGCCCGCCGGCCGCGCGACGCCGAGCGGACGACGAGAGGCCGCGACCGCCTCTCACGCGCCTCGAGGCCGTGCGCGACGCCACCGAGCGCCGCCGCGACGCACCCAAGCGCCGTCTCGACGAGCCGCCGCCGCGCAACCCCAAGCACGCGCAGCTCCTCGCCGAACACGGACTCGACTACGACGCGCCGCCCGCGCCGCAGGAGGTGGCCGCGCGCCGCGCCGACCGCATCACGAGGGAGAAACTGAAGGCGGCGGCCGCGCCCCCTCCCGCCCAACCCTCCGCCGCGCCGCCCCCCGCCGCCTCCGCCTCCGCCGCCGCCGCCGCCGCCGCCCCGCCCGGACCGCTGGGGGCGCTGGTGGCGGCCACTAAGCCTGACGCGCGCCGCCCGCGACCCGCCGAATCGCCCCGCGCTCCCCCCGCCCCCGCCCCCGTCGCCGCGAGTCCCTCCCCAGCGCCCGCCGCTGCCCAGTTGCTGTATCGGCAACAGGCATTCCCGACGCGACACCTCAAAATCCTCCATCAAACCGTTGCGCCGCCCTCGCAGGTATGGAACTTTATTATTTTACCCGTATTGTACGAAAAAATAAATCTAAATTCTTTTGGTACATACTTCAAATTATTGAAAAGATTGTAAGAGACCATATTCCATGTGTACTAAAATTCGAAAGAACAATATTTATTAAAGTCGTGGTATGATAGCAGGGCACGTCCGGCGGAGGCGGAGCTGTTGGTGGCGGCGCGGATGGTGGCGCGGCGCTGCGCAAGCTCCAGCTGCAGCAGTTTGCGCTGCGCCGCTCTGTGCCGGGCGCGGTGGGGGCGGTGGGGGTGGGGGCGGTGGCGGCCCCGGGGGGAGCGGTGTCAGTGGCGGCGCCCCCCGCCTCGCACGTGGTGGTGGCGCACCTGTCGGCTCCCCCCCACGGCGCGCACCCCCCGCACCCCCCGCAGCCGCCTCGTCCTCCTGACTCGAGACAATAAATGTTTTAATTATTTAAAGTGTTTCATTGCGCATCACTCATACATCACATTATGATCACTACAATGTAAGAGTTCACACTATGAGATCTACGTAAACGTTAAGAGCTCTTAGGATATTTTTATTTAACTGTTTGAATAAAGTATTTTATTTCAAAACGTCTTACAACATTCGCCCTACACCACTCCACTATCTCCTCGTCCAATGTGAACCGTAGCCACTAACGCTGTCGCTATATCAAGTATAATATCAAATAATCAAATATGTACTTGTCTCATAAAGTGTATGTACATCAATTAAAAATAAATGTATCAATTTTGGTTATCGAGATGGTATTTATGTTGTGTTCATAAACGTATCTTACTTAGGCTCGTTCAATAGAAGAAGTTTCAAAATAATGATCTTATAAGACAGGGGTGACCAAACTAGATGGGTCTCGGAGCCAACAAAAATGAGTAAGTACATTGGAGGGCTGCAAAATACTTATAAAAAATAAAATATAGTTATAATCATTTTATTAGCTTCTTTTTCATTAGGTAATTTGATTTTTACGATTCTGTCAACATCATCCTCAATATAAGTATTACCTAGACTCAGTCCATGTTAAGTGAAGTATCGTCAATGAAGACCTGTATTTCTATTTTATAAGCTTCATTGTTCAATATGCACTTTCACAATGGTAGGTACTGCCCATCATCGAGCCCAGTTTTATCCCAAAATTTACTTATCAGTTTCGGAAAAAAGAAGATAAAAGATCCTGCGGGCCGCAACAATTCAAGCCTCGCGACGCATGCGGCCCGCGTGCCATGGTTTGGACAGCCCTGTTATAAGAGATGCCACTGTCACATCTTGTGTTGCCTGAATGCAAGACGAGACTTTCCTTGGTCTTGCCTTAATACATCTGGTCTTGATCTTGTATTGCGCTCAGTCTCGGTCTTGTATTGTGCTCTCAGTCAGTATTAATCTTGTATTGCGCTCTCAGTCTCGGTCTTGTGTTGTACTTTCAGTAAGCACTAATCTTTTATTGCGCTCTTAATCTCTGTGTTGTATTGTGCTCTCAGTAAGTACTAATCTTGTATTGCGCTCTCAGT
>JACEII010000022.1:7067538-7080959 GCA_014332785.1 Antheraea mylitta
TCACGGTCTTGTATTGTGCTCTCAGTAAGTACTAATCTTGTATTGCGTTCTCAGACTGATAATCGTGGAAATTATAGCTCACTTGAAACGACTTTAATACTTATATAAAAAAGATTACTATATTTTCTTATTATTGATGTTTTGCTTTTTGTGATATTGGATCCCATATTACCAAAATAAATAATAGTTTCTCAATGCTATACTAGGTCAAGGATAGTATAACTAAAACTAAATATATATACGTAAAACTAGTTGCGGAAACTTGTAAATGGCCTTCGAATATGTTCATATATGTCATGTAATATTTTCTTTTTGGAACGAAGTTCCTTACGGCAGTCTCGACATCGCCAACGCCTTCAATAGTCTGCCGCATGGAGTCATACGGGAGGCGCTCCGCTATTTCGGGGTGCCCCTGTACCTGCGGCGGCTTTTGGGGGCGTACCTGGAGGGAAGGGAGGTCGCCTATGAGGACAGCCGGGGGAGACTGATACGCCGGGGGACCCAATGTGGTGTCCCTTTACTTTGGAACCTGGGCTACGACTGGGTGCTCCGCGGCGCGCTCCCGACAAGAGCGCGCTTAATCTGATATGCGGACGACACCCTAGTCGTGGCCCAGGGAGACGATTGGAGGAAGTTAGTGCGCCTGGCCACGGAGGCCACAACTCTCGTGGTCGGGCGCATCCGGCAATTGGGCCTCAGGGTGGCCCTCGATAAAACTGAGGCCCTGCTGTTTCACGAGCCTCGGCGGGGGCCGCTCCCAGGGCCCATACTACTGTGGAAGGTGTCCGGGTCAGGGTGGGGACCCGGATGAAATACCTGGGCCTCACCCTGGACGGACGATGGAACTTTGAGGCGCACTTCGACGGGCTCGGGCCGCGAATCGTTGGAACGGCAGCTGCACTCGGCCGTCTCCTCCCAAATACAGGAGGACCTGGAGCCGCCTGCCGGCGCCTGTTCGAGGGTGTAGTGCGGGCGATGGCTGCCTATGGGGCACCATTGTGGATTGACGCTCTCAGCGTCACGAACGTTCGGGTGCTGCGGAGAGCGCAGCGCACAGTGGCGCTGAGAGCAATAAGAGGATACAGAACGGTGTCCTCGGCGGCGGCCATCGTGCTTGCCGGCTCCCTCCCATGGGAGCGGGAGGCGGTAGTTCTCGCCGCCGTTTATAACTATACGGCGGCTAGGAAGTGGCGAGGGGAGCCTCCGGCTCCTAGGGAGGTTGAGGCGCTGAGGGACAGGGTCCGTCGGGACGAGCTTGAAAGGTGGAGGTGGGACCTGGCGGACGCGCGATACGGCAGATACACAATTGACGCCGTCCGCCCGGTCCTGCCGGAATGGTTCGAGAGGACTTGGGGCTCCCTGACGTATAGGCTGGTGCAGGTGCTAACCGGGCATGGATGCTTCGGGTGGTACCTGCACCGGATTGCCCGCAGGGAGCCCACCGCCGCATGCCACGAGTGCGGCGCTGCGGTGGACACGGCGCAGCACACCCTTTCAGAATGTGCTGCGTGGGACGAACAGCGCCGTGCTCTGGTTGCGGCGGTAGGAGGAGAACTTTCGCTGCCGAGTGTCATCTCTCGTATGCTCGGCAGCGAAGAAGTCTGGAAATTGATGGCCTCCTGCGAGGAAGTCATCTCGCAGAAGGAGGCGGCTGAGAGGGCCCGCGAGGCGGACCCGCAGAGCGGCCGTATCCGCCAAAGACGACCCGCAAGCAGGGGGAGGCGGAACACACGCCTCCCCCCGCTACTGTACAGCTACCGATGCAGCCGGGGGGCTCATCCCCTCACTGCACAGGTCCGGCTGACGAGGGGAGGTGACTGGTTGTGTACCCAGTTGCCTCTCTATAGTAGGACGTAGCCTGGCGTTTCTTGCCAGGCTGCCGCAGGGGCGGTTTTTCAGGAAGAGAGCCAGAACGGTCCCTGGCCGCCCCTAACATGCGGCCGACGGTACACCGTGGGGTTTTAGTTCGTGCGAGTCGGACATAACCCACCCTCTCCCCCGAGGGGGTGGGTATCCGTTAGGGATTTCCCCACGTAAATAAAAAAAAAAAAGGCTTGGAGCAGATGGGGATTATGCTGCACGACCGAACTGAAAAAAATGTGATAGTAAAACCGTAACGAAAAGTGCGTGGAATAAAACCGTTAAATAAAACGTGCGCAGGCGCGACAGTCGTATACACAAGCGAGTAGTGTATAATCTCTAACACTTACCCACGTCTGTCCACTATTTGTAATATTATTTGCATCGGTTAGGTCTCCACGTGCTTTGATATTCATAACTTTACTCAGACAAATAATGCGTTTTTGGCTTATTAATAACAGTTTCTCACATTACTGATAACCTTAATATTTATTACCAAAACACGAGGGGCCTACGTACCAAGACTAATATATTCAGCCGTAATGTAAATTTATGCGAAAATGACATAATCGTCCTGACTGAGACTTTGTTGACAGACGGAATCGAAGACGCTGAGCTCTTCGATAGTCGATATATGGTGTGGCGGCGTGACCGTAATTATGCTGTTACTGGACAAAGTCGGGGAGGCGGTGTACACATAGCAACGCGTAAATCATTGACAGTAATACCAAAGCCACATTATCGTTCGATTGCTGAAGACCTATGGTTGACAGTTACTATTTATATAATGTGTTGTTGAGTTGGGTGTACCGTTTTATTAAAACAATAGGCTGAATAGTTGCTCTGTAATAAAGAGTANCGAGTGCTGAAGACCTATGGTTGACAGTTACTATTTATTCTCATATAACTAGATTCACATCAAATTTCCATATATGTGTACTTTACCTATGCTCTGAAAGCCAAGGTAATTCATTTTCACAGCAACTACATAATTTCATGTGCAGTGTTTACAATATCATGACTGAAAATCCTTCCGATAGAATTCTTATATTAGGTGATTTTAATATGAGCAACATAGTATGGAATATTAATTCTGACGATGATGAATCATATAATTCATACAACTGTCAATCACAGGACGTAATCTTCTTGACAGATGAATTATCTTTACTTGGTCTGAAGCAATTTAATGGTATCTGTAATGTATACAACAGAACACTAGATTTAGTGCTTTCCAACGATTCTGTAGCAGTATGCGACGTTAGTGGTGACGCGCTTGTACCAATTGATGCATTTCATGGAGCCTTATCCTTAACAGTTAATTTCACCAATAACTGTATTCTACAATCTGCCCCAAGGCGAAAATATATATTTAATCGCGGAAATTACGAGGCGATTAATAATGAAATTCAAAGTACTGATTGGCATCGCTTACTGTCCGACCTCTCACTAGATGACGCCGTCTTATATTTTTACAACTTTCTTGAGAAACTGAAACTCGGTTACATACCATGTAAGATTATTAAACCAAGTCGCTATCCAGTATGGTATTCTACCCCCCTTAGGAAGGCTAGTAAAGAAAAATTTAAATACTTACATAAGTACAAAGCTTTTGGCAATAGATCGGATAACGAATCCTATAAAATACTGCGTGCAAGAGTAAAAAATCTTGAGAGATCGTGTTATGATAATTACATACGTACTATCGAAACCTCTATTAAAACTAATCCAAAACACATTTGGTCATATTTGAAGTCTAAAAAAAATTGAAATTCGATGCCAAGCAGCATGACTCTTGCCGACAGGTTATTCACTTCTGGTACCGATATTTGTGATGCCTTTTCCGATTTCTTCCTCTCTAACTTTGTCAATGCTCCAGTTAATACAACAGCCGTTTGTACATCATCGCAACCTATATGTGATATTTCTGAAGTGTATGTCGATGCTTCTGAAGACAAGAAACTACTTCACGGTATTGACCCATCGAAATCTGACGGTCCAGATTACTTACCTGGAATCTTCTTATCGAAATGTGCTGATACCATATCGGAACCCATTAGTATTTTATTCAGTAAATCTCTCCGTGCAGGTATAATGCCAGATTTATGGAAAAAGGCATTTATTACACCAGTTCACAAGAAAGGGGCTAAGACGGATATTTCCAATTACCGTCCAATCTCAAAGCTCTGCATCATATCTAATGTTTTCGAGAAAATTATATATAATCAGGTCTACGGCGTTAAAGCAATCTTTTAGCCCCAGCCAAAACGGCTTTCTTAGAGGTCGATCCACTATTTCCAACCTTGTCCTTCTCAATGACTTTTTAACTGAAACAATGCACAAAGGATCTCAAGCTGACGTAGTTTATACCGACTTCAGCAAAGCCTTTGACCGTATACGACATGACATCCTTCTCAAGAAGCTCTATAATATTGGTATCAGTGGTGATTTGTTGAGATGGTTTTCTTCTTACATTGATAATCGTACTCAAGCTGTAGTCGTTAACAGTTATATCTCAAGTTGGGTTCCTATACCTAGTGGCATTCCCCAGGGTTCCTTGATTGGTCCTCTGTTATTCGCAATATTTTTATACGATGTTGACACCTATCTTCACTCTTCCAAACTATTGTGCTTTGCGGACGACATGAAATTATATACAACGATTTCGACAGTGGCTGACGCTACAGCACTACAAGATGACCTATACCGATTACAAAAATACTGCGATGATCATGGTTTAGATCTAAACCCATCGAAATGTAGTGTTATGACATTCACACGAAAGCGAAATTCGATACACTTTAAATATCGTATTACACGATAATAAGTTATTATTCAATCAACATATTAACTCAATTATATCGAAAGCTATGAAAGCCCTTGGATTTCTAATGAGATTCTCACGGGATTTTCATCAAGTGAAAACTTTAAAAATATTATACTGTACCCTTGTGCGCAGTCACTTGGAATACGCCTCTATTGATCTATGAGCAGCATTGTAAATTGCACCATTTACTACCCCTGGATAAACGGCGTATGATTGCTGACATTTCTTTCCTTTTAAAAATTGCCCAAAACAAGGTCGATTGTCCAGATCTCCTCTTAAAAATTTCTTTAAGGGCTTCGTTTACTGTTCTTCGTCATAGCTCATTAATATATGTGCCTCATTCAAGTACCAATTATAGAAAGAATAGTATTTTTTTTTAAGTAGTTCTAATTATAATAAGCTTAGTAAAGAGTTTAATTTAGATCTTTTTAATACTCCATTTAATGCAGGAAACAGGCGATCATCAAAACATTCTTTGATAAGTTTGCTTAATATGTAACTTTTCACTGTGCTTTATATTTACGATTATTATATTTTTATTCAGCGCTTAATATCTTCTTGTAACTATTTCATTATCTATTAGTGAATATCTTTAATTAGCTTTAAGTTGATTATTGTATTTTGTATTATGTAAGAAAAGCTGTTGATATTCCTTCGAATAAATAAATAAATAAATAATACCTTTCTCTTTCTCCTTTTTTGTAATTATTTCTATGTAATTTTATGTTGTCAAACAAAAATAAAGAAACATATTTTGTTATTTTAATTGATAATTTGAATTACGATTACATAAAATTGAGCACGATTTTTTTTTGCAAATTGTGTCGATTCCCTATTTGCCGAAGGAACTTCGTTCCTACCTGGTGTCCCACGACACCACATTCTTTTTTTTTAGCTGTAAGTTTTCTAAGAGTTGAATATGAAATAAAAATAATAGGCAAATTTGGGCTCAAATGGGCCCCTTAGTGCCATATCAAGGTATCATTTCTCAACCTTACCATAAGAAGTAGTATTGTGGTAAATGAATCATAGTCCAGATAATAGCTAGAAACGTCAAAGTTCGTGCTTAGATGTTTAGTCTCCCAGTGTAGGACAAAGTTGCATTTTTTTAAAGTTTAGTGAAGACGGTATTTATGATAACTGAATTTTAGTATAGATAATAGAAAGATCGAGTTTGCATTCAAAGGCTTTTAATGTCATAGTGTCAGGTCAATGTTTCATATGTTAAGATCAGGTGAGCAGTTATTTTGTGATAAAAGAATTTTAATATCGATAATAGCTAGAAATATAAAGTTTGCGTTCAGAGGTTGAGTCTTGTCTAGTATACTCTTTGGTCTTGTCGTATCAGATGAAATATCACTTTAGATCAAGTGAGCAGCTGTGTCGTGATAAAAGAATTTTAGTACTGATAATCGCTAAAAACATCAACTTTGCGATCAGAGGTCTAGTCTCATAGAGTCAGATTAACATTTTATTTTATGGGTCGAATGAGTAGCTCTATCATGATAACTGAACTTTAGTATTCATAGTAGCTACAAACATCAGTTTTGGGTTTAGATGTTTAGTCTCACAGTATTGGATGAACGTTTCATTTATCATGGGATAGATGCGCATCTGTCGTGATAACAAAATGTTTGTATAGTATAGAGCAGCTAGAACTATAGAGTTTACTCTGAAAAGTGTCACACTGTTTCACTAATGTTTAATTCCTCATGGGCTTCGTAGGAGTAACTATATCGTGATAACTGAATTTTAGTACATATAGATATTAGCTACAAACATTGAGTATGCGTTCAGAGATTTAGATAAGAGAATTTTCAAATTAATATTTGCTACTAAATTTAGAATTATTCTGTGAACAACATCTACAAAACACCTGAATTGAAAGTTATAATAGCTGCAGCAAAACGGACAGCATGTGATGATCTTTGTGTAAAACGAACCCTAATTCCACTGACAAACTCTGTATATCTAGCTTTGATACTTTCTACCAAATGATTCGTTTCATTATAAACAAGGCTTGAGAGATCATCATCATACTGATAAACCATAAGCCTTATACTAGATTCTTTTGAAAGATTACATTTTTATTTGTAAATGCTGCAGCATGTTAACGCCTAGAGTGCCATCCTAAAAAAAACTAATTTATGATATTATTGTACATATTAATAGTAGATCCTCTATTATTTTAGAAACAATGTCGTGTAGCCTTCAACAATACAATCATATTTTTAACTCTCATGGTTGATTACTTGATTTGGTTTTGTACAGTTATAATAATCTCATTGTCCATTCGGTCGAGCCTCTGAGTAAATTGGATAAATATAACCCATCCATGGCTATTGAGATTGAATCTTTTACAGTATTGCCGGCAGCCAAAGCAAACCCCAGTGACCGCAAATTTGATTATGTAAACATAATAAAAGATATATTGTCAACTCCATGGTCGGATATATTATCAAAGCTTGACCTAGATATAGCAGTGGGTGTATTTTATGATAGGCTCAATGATATCATTCGGTTATACACGCCTCCACAATAAGCGAAATCAATTGAATATCCATACTGGTACAGTTATTCACTTATTTGTTGCCTTAAGGAAAAAATAGATATCACAAAAAAATTAAGAAATTTGGGAATCCTCGAGATTATGATACGTTTGACCTCCTTCGTTAAAGAAGTAAAAAGCTGATCCATGAATGCTACAGATTTTTATTTCATCGATAGAAAATCTATCAGAAGACATTAAAGTAGTTTGGAAATATGTTAATAGTAGAAAAAATTCCAATAACTCCATTCCTTAAACGTTGACATAAAATAATGAAGTTGCTAATGATATGCGAATTGTTCTCCAAATACTTTAAATCAGTCTACAGACAGAAATTCTAAAAACAAAGGAAATGTTTTCTACCTGTACAGATTTAGTATCTGACCCTTTTAGTATTAGTAATTATAAAAACAAATAATAATAGATTAGTGACGTCTAGTGTTCATAGTGGCAATAAAATAAATGTTAGTTACAATGATAAAATAAAATGCACGTACTTTATCATATTAAGTAAATTAGATGCTATAGAAATGTTTACATTATGAGTTACGTTAATTAATCACGTACTATTAGGTAATATCACGTAATTTTAAGCCCTTGTAGTCTGGCGTACAACCCTAGAGCGCGTCCAAAGCGGTCGCGTGGCATGCACAGCGCGGAGACACTCTGATCTCTACAAGTCGCACGGCGCTCAGCACCCTCACCACCGGCTCCACGCAGTCCGCACCCGCCAACGCGAGCGGTCGCACTGTCTCGCGCACAGCGCCTCCCAGCTGCTGCACGAACACGAGCAGCGGCCGCAGTGCCGCGTTGAATGTCACCGCCAGTGCCGGCTTCAGTGTGTAGTCCGACACGTTCTGCACACAGCCTGCGGCCACTCCGCGCACACTCCGCAGCACTGCGCTCTGCATCGCTAGCGCCAGCACCGCCGGCAGCGACAGCAACGTGCCGACTGCACCCGCCACTCCTCCCAGCGCATCGGAGATGGCGCACGTCGCACGTGCGACGAGACGCTCGCAAGCGCCGGGCGGCGCTGCACCCGCCGTCCTCATGTACTGCGTACCGCCGCTCTCGAACCGATATACTTCAACGAGCGCCGGCTGAAGCCCTGTCCGCATGCACACAATGACTAATCAATATACTGTTACAATTCGTTGGGAAATATTAGACAGAATCACTGAGTAGAATCAAAAAGGTGTTAATCGCAAACTAATCTGAACGGAATTTTGGTACATGTAACGAATATTGTCACCGAGGCGACAGTTACTTCGACTGTTGTGTTTCCTTCCGGCGAATAGAACGAGAAGATTTAGCAAGAGTATAAATTCTGTAGTTTGTAGTTTCGTGGTTATGCATCTTTGACGGCTCAGCGGTTAGCGTGTCCGTCGATTTATCGAGATACGTTGAAATTCTTGCTAGTGAGTCGTAGCTTTCCACTATAGGAAATCATCGTGATGAAACCTCAGCATAGTTGTACGGCTTCTTTTAAACCTGCCTGGCTAGCTTACATATATTGGTGTCTTCCGGCAGTTGCATTTGAGGGTCAGTGTCGTCTAAATTTAGTGTGGTGACCACCTTATTATACAGCGTCACATATAACATCAGCAAATGGTAAAACAAAGTAGAAGAAAATCAGGTTTACGTTATAGCTTACGACATTTTTTTGAACTGAAATTCCTTATGGCACTGCAGGGACAAGATTGCGTTATGCGTTACACGTTAATCGTAAGATAGGTATGTATTTGTGTGTAAGTGTAAGTATGGATAAGTGACTGTTGAATCTACTATTGTACAAAACTGAGCAACTGTGTAGATTTATATCATATAAGTATGTACTACGGGACTTCGTATAGTATAGTCAGAGTCATCGTTTTGGCCGCTCTGAATATAGCTTTAAGTTCGTTCTTGCGCACATCATCTATATGTCAGTCATAATTAAATCCAAATAACATTTAATCAGCTGGCTTTTGACTTTTGGGTGGTCGCTTATTTTACTTAAAAGATCCTCCTTACGCAGTATTTATTTCTAGTATCTGTGGGATATATCTTGTAACATATATTGTACAGGTATTATGCGTGTTATAATACCACTATTGTGAATAAAATACATAAATAAATAAAAAAATCATTTGTAAGAAAAAGAAAATAAGCAACTCCTTTCATAGAAACATCATTTTTAGAAGTGGATGTGTTTTCTAATAATGACTAATCTACACTAATATTATAAAGAGGTGAAGTTTGTGAGATTGTGACGTTGTAGGGGGTAATCTCAGTAACTACTGGTCCGATTTGAATAATTCTTTCAGTGTTATATAGCTTATTCATCGAAAATGGTTATAGGCTTATATATCATCACGCTATGACCAATAGGAGCGGAGCACATATGAAAAATATTTCAAAATCGGGATGTTTTTCCTTTTCAGAACTGCTGCGTGTTAGTGTTAGTGTATCTGTTCCACGCGAGCGAAGTCGCGGGCAAAGGCTAGTATACAAGAAAAAGAAAAGGACGAGAATAACAACAACATGTAATCAACAACAACAAAACTATTCTAAATGCAACTGTACTGCAACTAGTCATGACAGGACACATGTGTGTCCACGTGGGTGAAATAGGAGGGAGGTACGAATGCGAGCGAGCGCCGCCCCCATTTCACCTCATCTACGTCCCTCTGATACCTAAATTTGTGTTTTACGCATCTAAAAATAAAAAGAGAGAGTTAAAAAGTTTGACGCGGACTTATATATAGCTTACGAGCATTTTCATACAATTATAAGCCAAAGAGGTTTCACTTCATCCCCTTGTACACACCGATATTTTTGTATCATTTCACAAATGAAATGTTCTATACACATACAGTTTTCAAAGTATTTCGATTTTATTTCAGAGCTATTAAACGTTTGTTCAAATGTTACTTTATTTCATAAAAATCATGTTTCTTAGAAGAAATTGTTTGTTTTTTACACTATTAGTAAAAAATAGAACAGTAGCAATACTAGATATTCACAGGAGAACAGGTATTTTTGAAAGTGAATTAGATATCCTTGAAAATTATATGCAAATATTTAACCCTAACCTACTCGGTATCTATAAGAAACAAACATCACAGCTACAGGTCGCGATTGTACTAGCACAATGGTACTGACTATTTGTGTGACCGATCTTGAGTCTCATAATCATGGAAGCGGTTTATTTATATTTATTGAATGTGTTCAGAGTTGGCATCACATCATGATGTTCTGGTCAACGCAGCTTCTTTGGACATGATTTACCCTTTCACTGCCACTAGTTATACTATCGCATCACACCATAACGGCTGAACAAGAGTGAATGGCGCCCGGGTTTCCATTCTCACGGTGTGACAGGTGGTGGTGATTTCAGTGGAAACGTTTGACTGTACGGGAGATGCACGAGGTATCGAGTCAGCGATTTCAGTGGAAACGTTCGGCAGGCGGTTTCCCTGTTCCTAGATTGTTCTTGTATAAATTATTGGACAAGATGGTCATTCCACAGTGTTATCCTATCATCGGAGGCATTCACATATTATTATTATAATCTAAATTATTGAAAATAAACTAAGCTTGAATTTGTTTTTTGTTTGGTTCTCCGGCACAGACCATCGTAATCTACTCGTTAACAAGTCGATTAACAACAAATCAATAAACAATAAATACGTGCAAAATAGCTAGCGAGGAGGATGTAAGAGTAGATGGTCGAGTTTTCCTTCTCGGTCGATAAACATACAACGGCGGAGGATCGTTGATGATCTCCGGTCGCCTGAGGATGAGCCCACGGATGATGGGCATGTGAAAGTTTACTTAGTCTTCGTAATTAATGTAAAAGTATATTACCATTTTACTTTGTATAACATTTGATAAAATTCCTTATCCAAAGTTGTCCGGTGAGGACTTATATTTATCCTAGACAGATTTTACTTCATAGAATGCTTTCTGGTAAGTATTTCACGGTTATCACTAGTACGAACCCTCGTCACAGTCGCGCTCGACGTACGTACCGCTAAATAACTTCCAAGTTTGATTTTTTTCCTGGAAAATAATATAACTTATAAATTGATCGTATTTACTTTCGAGCAATAATCAAAGTGATAAAATAACCTGTAATAGTGTAGGTGTAGGCGTTATACGTTTACTCGCTGTATCTTCTCGCACCGTTTCAGCAGGTACTGTGCCGACGCAACCGGCAGTAATGTGACAGCGCCTGTGCAAATGACACCGATCCTACCGCAACTCGTGAGAGATATAATAAAATACACAGGTATGCACATGGTATACTATGTGATACGGACTTGTAGTTGTGCAGTGGTTCCGGTGAAGGGTGCGGGCTTGAGGAGGACGGCTGGCGGTGGCGACGTTCTCGGTGCTTCTCCACCACCACGTGCAGGCGGTCACCGCTTGCACCTGAAGTTTCATCCACGTCTACGGGTGAACGGCAAATTATAGTATGAAAATATAGCAGGATTGAGAGTGCGGCGAGATACGGGCAGAGGGCGGTGTCGAATTACCCAGATGAGCGGCGCCAATCTCGATCTCTTCATGCTCGGTGCAGCTCGGAAAAAACGACGCCATGTGCTGCAGTTTTGATTCCGCTGATGATTCCTTTCTCTCTTAGTTTTTGAGATACTGAAAATATTAAATCAAACAGGATTCACGTTCTTGTTATTTTCCGTTCAATTCGACTATCATTTGTGACACGTGTCACACTTTGTACATTTGGTCCGACACAATATACAAGTTTGTAGGTTCCATTCATTATTTTCAAAAGCAGTTTATACATATGTCGTGATGAATGTTGGGGGCGGCAAATAATGTAGTATTACGTCAATCGTAGATAATGTCCTCCTTGTCATTTAAGTGATAATTAAAAAAAATGTAATAAAAATCTATGGAAAAATAATTTATAATCATTTATGATAATATAATGTTATTATTAGACCAATAAGGTCATTTTCATGTTTTATGATAATTCAAATATAAAAATTGACTTATATATTTTTTTCAATACACTTAAACCATATTAATAATAATTAAGATTTACTGTTAAAACTTACAAATTGTAACTTAACTTCTTAAAGCTTTTGTTTTATTATTTCTAGATCGCTAGTTATATTATTTCCCTGAACTCTCAAAACTCCCCATAATGCGTTCCACTTGGGTTTACTATTGTAACTCTCTAGAGTAAGTAAAACGGGAAAACTCGCGTTCATGAGCGTGAGCTTTGTGAGCGCTTACTGGAACGCGCTCTAGTAGTACACAACGCTAGTACTCAAAACATCTGTCAACAAAGCCTCAAACACGTGATTATTTTATGTAATTGACATAAAGGTCATCTAGACGAATAAATAAATTTAATCTAATTCATAACGGACTCTGATCTTCGAAAAATCATGGCAGGTGCCAAATTTAAAAATACACTAACCCAAGAGGGTACCACCCGCTCCGTGGGCGGAGAATCCCTCCCTGAGTCCTCGGACTCAGGCTGCCCAACGTCTTCTTGCACAATTTTGCTCGGCGACTCCAAAAATACGACCACACTGAGGATATCGGACACAGACGATGCATGCGAAACGGACACGGCGGAATACCCACAGGTCTGCTCAAAATTCTTTTCAGGCGGCAGTATCAAGCGCTCTCATGAGGATGCGGTGGCGGCTACCGGATCGCTGAAAAAGGTGACCTCGTCTATGAGAGGAAGAATGCGGGAGGGTGCACGCTCGACTAATCCCAGACGTCCTGTTATGGGAGAGGCGGTCGGCTCGTATGATCGAGCCTTTTCTGATCGCGTAGGTAGGTAGGTAGGTGCTCACCGCCGCATGCCACGAGTGTCTCTCGGAATGCGCCGCGTGGGGCGATCAGCGCCGCGCCCTGGTTGCGGTGGTGGGGGACGATCTCTCGCTGCCGGGGGTGGTTTCCGCCATGCTCGGCAGCGAGAACGTCTGGGCTGCTGTGGCCTCCTTCTGCGAGACCGTCATCTAATAGAAGGAGGCGGCGGAGAGGGC
Organism: Antheraea mylitta; assembly: GCA_014332785.1. Taxonomy (NCBI): domain Eukaryota; kingdom Metazoa; phylum Arthropoda; class Insecta; order Lepidoptera; family Saturniidae; genus Antheraea; species Antheraea mylitta. The sequence goes on from JACEII010000022.1 coordinate 7,080,788, forward strand.
CCGGGAGGTCGATCCCAGAAGTGGTCCACTTCGCCAAAGAAGAGCAGCGGGAGGGGCGAGGCGTAATGCCCGTCCCTCCCAAAACCGTCGCCAAACCTGAGGGGATGGGGCGGGGCACCCCATCTCCTCGTTGCACGGGTGAGGCTGACGAGGGGAGGCTGCTGGTCGTGTA
>JACEII010000023.1:22629-34596 GCA_014332785.1 Antheraea mylitta
AGAACATGAAGCAACACAAAATATAAATTTTGAAGACGTGATTTCGGAGTTCGCTAGTGTTAAAGCTAGAAGGAAGAAAGTTAATTAAATTTAATTTTTAACAAAGTAATTTGTTTCACATAATATTCAAATATTTGTAATAGGTACTCGTATTTCAATAAAATGAAAATGATTATAACTTTTTTTATTTTAACAGTTTCGATTGAGTTTTGGGGTGACACCTATAAATTCCGCCCCGGGTGTCACCCATGCTAGCTACGCCACTGGATGTCCCGTAATTCAAATTGTAGCTTGTAAATGTCCTCTCGTCGCAATTTTTACTTACAAGTAGAGAACACGCCACACCCTGCTAGTGTCTGAGCGGCGGTTGCGTTATTCGGACGTCTCAAGACTTTATCTAGAAAATTCAAAGGGCGCGCTCACAAACATCGCAGATTACAAATTAAATAGTGTTACAAGCACCTGTAACTTTTGATTTTCAAAGGTAAGTGATATTATTTTTGCGTTATTTGTTATTTTATTTATTGAATGTTACTGTTAGAAACAGGTTATGTAATTTTTTTTACAATTTCACACAATAATATAAAGGCATCTAACCCTCCACAAAAGGATGGATGCCCCGTTTTTTGTAAGTATAGATGCCCTTAGGAATATCTGGTCCCTATGGATAAAGATGATATTAAATATTCTTTTTTTTTAATGCTTTGTAATATATATAAGGAAAGTCGGAGCTCTTCCAAAAGGTAAATGGACGCAAGAGGCACTAATAGCTGCTATGGATGACATTACAATAGGCACTCATGGTATCAAAGAAATATCTCGTAGGTATGGAATTCCTTCGAGAACATTAAGAAGAAGATACGCAAATATTGGAAAACAAACATTTGGTGCCTAATTCATTTATTTGACTAAAGATCTTGTTTATATACTTCTGCTTTTTTTTAATATCCTAATCCTATTTCTATTTCTCTTATCCAAGTAAACACCCACTAATAGATTTTAATATTCAAAAACGTTTGGTGAATCATATATCATAAAAAAACATTTTAGATTTTATTCAGTGAACTTTTTACCATATAAATAACAAATTGTTTAACATATATCTTTTTTTTAAAGGTACTCACACTACATTCGTTTTCAATGAGACTGGATCCTACCAGTGGCCAAAGCTGTTAGCAAAAGACCTCTCACAAAAAATATGCAGTGTTTATATAAAAGAAGGTTTGATACACGAAAATATTAACAATAAATATATTCGATTTCCTGATACTGCATATGACAGACGAGAAATCAGTCAAAGGTTTGTAAAATTACAATTAATTTTTACCATGTACTATAAAGATAAGCATAATACATATTGAACATAAATTCATAGAAATTTATTTAATAATTTATTACATTTACTAATTACAAAGATTGAATTTATTTTACATTGAAATTGAAATCAGCATACTTATGTAAAAGTTGACACACTTTGTACTATATAATATAAATACAATATTACAATATGGAGTATTCAAATTTTTCAAGTTTTATGTGAAATATAAAATTCCAAGTGTGATTGGATGTATTGACGGTAGTAATTTCAAAATACTTGGCCACTTAAAAATAAAGAACATCTAGACTGTCGTAAACACTGTCACTCCCTTAAAGTGCAAATGGTAAATATTAGTTTAATTCTTTTTAGATAAATTATATTTACCTGATTTACACAAACAATATACATTCTATGTTTTCATGTATGCAATAATGAGTACCGAATTTCCAATGTGAATGCCAAATTTGGTGGTGCTAATCATCACTCATTTGTATGGGAAAACAGCAATGTCAACAATTACATGCAATTTTTACACCAACGTGGAGAAGAAGTATAATTTTTAGTTAAGATATTTATCTCCAAAGAGTTTAACTATGTTGAATCGCGCTTGACATCTGTATAAGTTGTACTATCGAAGACAGATCTAAAATACTTCCCGACAGCGGGCTGCACGAAGTATGGCTATCCACGACTTGCTTATAAGTTTAGTACAGAACAATGTTTCTTTGAATAATATGCATAAACTGCGTTACTTGCAAACTATCCATGTTGGAGAAACCGCATCAGTTAGATCAAGTGATGATAAGACTACGAACAAACATGAGATATTATCACGTACTCATCGTAACAGGAATAGTTCTTTTTATATATTTTTATTTTAAGCTTATATTTACCTCCGGTATATTTGTTGTACTGTGATAAGCACCGGAGTATAATCTTGCTTCACGCCCACTGGTTCACGTCCGCGAAAAACCGCGCCACGGCATCGATTTATTAAAAAAAAACAAAAGGCAAAAGTTCTTAGGGCTCTTACGCGAAAGCTACGACATCGATAATCTTCTGGCGATTTTACGAACCCCAATAAAACATAAATAATCGCGAAAAACCCTATTGTTCGATCGTCCTGCATGCGGAGAATGCAAAGAAGAATACTGCGGCTCGACACCTCGACTAGCAGCACATCTAGAAAAGCAGATACGTCACCACACATATTCCTACGATACAGCTACTCTAAAAAGAAGGTAGTGGAAGAAACGAATGAACATCAATACCATTGTAGAAACGCTATTTTCAAAATAGAAGGTAGCATTAAATTTAAATACAATCAACATCTTATTAAATACGACATTCGAAGGCTTACATCACATTAACAAAATGAAGGTCAGTCAGTACAGAGAATTGGGGTACGTTTATAATATTCGTGGTTGTACAGATGCAGCACTCGGAGACGCATAAAGACTGGGAAAAAGATGTTAGGAAAACGGACACTGAATTTATTTGGGTATAATTTATTTGGGCGGAAAACACTTAGAAGAATGTTGTAATAATTTGGAAGTAGGATATTATGTGTTGAACATTAAAATACTTAAAACATTTTAGGTAAATTTGATACAACATACTATCTTTGTTTTACTTAGTATAGCATTTTACTTCTTTTAAATAAAATAGATGCTTTATATAAGTCACATGCTCTAAGTGTTTATATCAACGAAAATTAAAAGTATTAAATTCCACGCCAATCTTTGAAAATATCGTATAACAAGTTTTTGTATACACTATATACTAGAAATGTTATTAATATATGACCACTCAATCCAAAACGTTGGACTCTATCGACCTGTGGGCAATTTCTAATTATGTATTTATTTAGAGAAAGAAACAATAACTTTAACAAGAATGAAGTGGATCGACTTTCTTCCCTTATAAAAAATAAACTTATATTTTATTATGTAAAAAAATGGATGGGGTTAACATCAACATCAAAAAAAAACGTATGGGAACAAATAGAAAAATAAAGTAATGCTGTGGTAGAAACACCACGTAAAATAAAACAATATATAAATGTGAAGTAAACGAAAAAGAACTGTAGAGAAATACCCGCTCTAATTTCGTAGATGTATTGTCATTTTATTGTAGTAAAAATTAAACAACACTTTGTTTTAATTTATTTAGATAGGATCACAAATAATTAAGATTTGTGTTCACATGCAGGATAATACTCGTGAACGCCAACACATGATTAAAACTGGAGGTGGACTCAGTGGGGTGGCAACCTCGACACCCACATTGATCGGGGTACCTAGCCTAGGCATTGAACTGTATATAAATTGGCTGGAGACAGATACCCCTTGAAAAATGTATGCTGAAAGTATTTCTTTATAATCGGGATAAAAAAATTAATATAATTAAAAATTATGTCATCAAACATGCACGGAAATGCTGCTATTTATGGATGATGATATTTAGTAAAGATCAATATACATACTACCATGTTTAAACTATTTGATAGCATGAATATACATACCCCTTATAAAATAATTACGATATTTATTACAGCGTCCAAAATTAATTCACGACGTTACAATTGAATTCATTAGTGAATGTTTCGAGGTCCTGAATCCAACACAGCAAGTACGTATTTATCCTTCTAGCATTAAAATGCTTATTTGAATTTATGTTAAGGTGCATTGGGGTAATTCTGAAAATGGGTATATTCCGAAAATCTAAAAATTCTACAAAGTGCTGTGATATTTTACAAACGGCAACATTAGCCTGGACGCCATCTTTATCGCCCGCATTACATCAGTCTTCATAAGTCGGCAGAAGCAACGATACATGTGTAGTATCAAGTTTTCTCAAACAAGTATTTTTCGCGCCATTTTTGGTGATTTGTAATAACCCCAATACATTATTTTCAAATATGTAGTAAGTTATTTGGTTAATATTTGTTTTTTTATGATAGTTTATCGTATTTTGCTAATTTTAGAGAGAAACATAACATTCTAGAGATGCTTTTTATTTTTTTTCCGAAATACCCCTGTGGGGTTATTTCGTATGTAATAATTTCGCAATAACACCGTATAGCTTGTTCATAGTGATTGTCAGTGACTCTCAATCTTTAAATAAATCAAGATTATATCGAATTTAGATACATTTATAATTAAAATATTTTTACTTTTCATAAATTGCTTTCTAGTCGAGCAACAAATTCTAATTATTACGACTCTCATAATCTTTTATATTCCTAAATTATGAACAAAATATACTTAAATCTTTTTCAGACTTACTATGCCACGAACGTATATAAGAAAAAAATAAAATCGTATACTACACAAGATTTAGCTCAGGCCATAGAAAAGGTAAAAAATGGAGAATGTACGCTTTATAGAGCAGCGAAAGAGTTCAAAATTCCCACAACGACTCTTTATGAACATATTCAAGCAAGTAAAGAAAACACCAGACCAAATGCAGGTAGACCAACTGCTATACCAAAAGAAGAAGAAAAAAAATTAGCAGAAACAATAATAATCATGGAAAAATGGGGATTCGGTCTTTCACGTTATGAAATTTTGGAGATAGTTGCTGAATATGTCCGAATAAATAATATTCAGACACCGTTTAAAAATAATATTCCAGGTCCAGACTGGTTTATTAATTTTAGGAAACGACATCGATTGTCAATTAAAAAAGCGCAGCCTTTAGAGTATGTGAGAAGGAAAATGACAGATCCATTCATCATAGCTGAATATTTTAATCTACTAGAAACTACTTTAACAAATTTAGACCTCTTAGATAAACCCCACTACATATGGAATTTGGATGAAACTTTGTTATGCCTAGATCCATCTAGAACAAAAATAGTCGGTCAAATAAATAAACCCTGTTCAAGGACCACTTATGGGAGTGGCAAAGAAAATATAACAGTATTAACCGGCGTAAGCGCCGATGGTAAGAAGTTGCCACCTTTGGTTGTATTCAAAGGGAAATTTGTTTGGGATCAATGGATGGCTGAACAAAGCGATGTTGATTATGATTTTGAACTATCGTATGCAGCCAGTGCTAAGGGGTGGATGGAGACAGACATTTTCTATAATTATTTCGAAAAAAATCTCATACCAAACATAGGGGAAGAAAGACCGGTCCTTATCATATACGATGGTCACTCAACTCATGTAGACGTAAGAGTTGTAGAGCTCGCGATCCGAAACCGTATTACTATTCTTAAACTACCACCACATACATCACACTTATTACAGCCCCTTGATATAGCTGTTTTCCGGTCATTCAAAACAATGTGGGATTCCAAACTTGTAGAGTGGCAGCGTAGAAATATTGGTACAAAAATGCCAAAAAAAGTATTTGCCAAATCATTGGCAGATACATGGCAACAAAGTAACACCGATATAATTAAAAGAGGGTTTAAAAAATCTGGGATTTATCCTTTTAACTCAGATGCTGTACCTGTGGATAAGTATGATCCAGATGTATATAGAAGATATCAGAAAAAGAAATCAGAAGCGAATATTTCCCACACACATACTAACGCCGACAACCAAAAGTCCTTAAAAGAAATATGTACTGTTTTTTTAATAATCAACTTGGAATATCTAATAATGATTCTACAATATCAACTAATGATAATGTTACGTGGCTGTCTAAAGTATCAAAATCTGATAACCAGGTGCTGCGGTTTGTTGCAAAAAAAAACCCAACCGAATTACCTATTTGTCTACAAGATCACAAGCCCATAATAAATCAAACACAAAATTTGTCAAAAATAAATATAATTTCAGATATAGTCATTCAAAAACCCCAACAACCACTTGACGCACAACCACTACCGCAGCCATCATGTACATTTGAAGAGTTGTTACTAAAAAAAAAATACAACAGGACAAAAAGGAAATAGTATCTATTAAAAAGAAACGTGTCACCAGAGGTGCTGAGGTAATAACTGCTGCTATGGGAAAGAGAATTTTAGAAGAAATAGAAAACAACAAAGATATGAAAGTGACAACAAAGAGCAGTAAAAATTATAAAAAAGATCTACTAAAATCAAACAAACGTAATAATTCTACAATGAAAATATGCACATTACAAAACCAAGAAGAACAGCCGAGCTCTTCAGGTATAAAATATAAGAATAAACGAAAACGCTTGCGCCAGCTTTCACTCGATAGCATAACCAGTGTATCCGATATTATAAGCATACACAATGATCCTGATATTATAGATTATACTGATTTAGAAGAAACTACAGAAGAGCATTACAAAATAAGCGATGCAGTGCTTGTAAGATATTTAATTAGAAAAAAATGGAAGTATTATATTGGATTTATTGAAGAAATTATAAAACATGAACAAACATACTACTTTATTAACTTTTTAAAAACTGCACGACCAAAACAACAGCTAACTTTCATTATAACAAAACGAAAAGATATTGATAAAGTTCCAGAGTCGTTAATAGTGAAAAAGGTAGATATACAAAGAAAACACAAAAATGAAAAAGAATATTACTTGTGTAATGATAGAGACAGAATTTATTTTGATTAATTGGATAATTAACTACGTCACGCTTAAAAGTAATTTTAGATTATAAGCTCTTATTATATAACTTTATTAATAAATCCGTAGGTATGTCTATACATGTGATTATTCCAATTTTTAGTAGCATTCCGTCAGTTGCACATCTGCATTTTAACATTCAAAAACCTGTTTCTACATCCAATGTATAATATTAATTTCTTGAATATGTGTACTTACTTAAATATAAACGTATTTTTTTTCTAATTATAATGTTATTATTTTCTTCCACTATTTATTTTATTTATGTTAACAATTGGGGCCATTTTTATGTCATACCATGGTCATTAGCTGGCGCTGAGTTATTTTTCCACCAACCGGAAACCTACATTTCTAAATTATTAAATAACTCGAATGTTGAGAACCACAGTCACTTTCTAGGGGTAATTCCGAAATATCAGTACTGTCAGAAATTAGACTAGTGATACTACTAACAAAATTGTTGGTATTTTCTGTGAGAGGTAATTACGATAGAAAAAGAAATATAAACCTTCAGTCGGAATGTAATAAAAATCCTTATTAAATATTTTCGGAATAACCCCAGTATATTTCGTAATTGTCCCTATAAAATAAAAAATAAAAACAATATTTAAATGCTCAATTTGAATCGTATAATCATATATTCAGATCAAATTAGTATACACCTACCAAAGATACCTATTAAGTAAAAAGGTAATAATACAAGAACAGCTATAAATATAAAAGTACAAAGGATAATTCAATGAAATGGAGAACTCCCAGTAACGTCACAGAAATTTCTTTCGAAATACTCCCAATGCACCTTATTTAAATAAACATGTTTTTCCAGATAGACACGTGTCAAAAGTGTCTAATAGAAATGTAGAAGAAAATTCATCATGGAATAGATCTCATAGCAGCACCGTTTATTCTTCTCTGAAGAGACCAGTACATGTAAGTATAATGCTTTGTACAATAGTTAAGAGTATTTGTAAATACACAATCCAAACTCAACCAGTGGTATTTAAAATTTAAAATGTTTCCATATCCAACATAATAAAAACTAAGTTAACCTACTAATATTATTTTTTTAATATACACTTACTTCAAATGTATTTATTACAAACCATTAATTTGTATTATATCTTTAGGTTTAGCTAAGAATAAAAATGAAGAGGGTCACCGCAAGAAAAAATATGGCTATTCTGAGTGATCTCCATCAGCTAGATTGGACAAAATTAAAGACGCTGTTTTAATAACAAGGAAAACCTCATGAACAATAAATGAAACACACGAAACAGAAACATAAACTGGGAGTTATGAAATTGGAGTTAGAAATATTAAAGAATAAGATTGAACAATAAAAAACCAAGAAAGTCATGTGTCGTTCCGCCCTTCTTAATTTTAATATGAATTGTTTAACAAATCTTACCATATAACACCGGCAACATAGCCTATAAGGCGCACAAGACTTGTGACCCAGAGGTTTAAAACCCACGCGCAATCCCAGACAACTATCGCTTTCACCCGGGACGCGTAGGGACTCCAATGTGAGACGCTATATATTAGTAATATTGGTATAACAGCGTGTTTTATAGCTTGTATAAATTACATTTGCATAAAAATACAGTAACAGAACACCTTGTGTATTTCATTTTGCTCCATCGGTAACAACAAACACGAACCCTCAAGGCTACCAAACGTTGAAACGAGAAATGTTGGTTTCCACTCCTGGCACAGACCCTTCCGACGACCCTGCTGAATTTGTCGTTCAATTACCATACAAACTACCCTCTTAACGACCAGTACCAGCTTCATGTCAAACAAATCAAGGCGTTTTCACATTTAAAACATTGTCTGCGGCCTCTTAGGTTTTTTTACGGGATGATTGGATATGTCGCCTACTATAACCTACCTACACCGGTCCTTTCGCCATACTAGAGCGTTGTACCGATGAGAAGACCCTGACCTTGGACATTAAAGGCAGACAAATTGTAGTGAGCATAACCGTATAAAGCCCGCTTTTTCAGAATGTGACTACTGGAAACGTCCTGCAACCGAAGACGCTGCTGGCTTACCTTTTTCAAAACCACCTTGGGAACCACTGGAAATATCGTCGCCTCTAACTCACGACCTAGCTTACCTTTTTCAAACCCACCTCGGGGATCGCTGCCAATTTTTAAAATTTTAATATAAAAACTTTGACGAACATACGGTTGCCGTATATCGTTGGATGCGTCTCGACGAGAGCTATCGGCTATATAGCTATAACCATATAAAAACATTTGCAAAATTATTGACCTCCGTTTTCAAAAACCGGAAAAACAGTAAAAATTTTAAAATTTTCTTATTTTTTAGTAGTTTCTTGTTATTCATTTTCAAAATCCAGTATACCCCCGTTAGGGAGCACCACCCCGCACTAGCCGCATCCGCCGCACCAGCTATGGGACGCTCCTGGGACCTGGTAATTGGAAAACTAATTAAAATACAAAAATTCAACAATTTTCAGTACTTACCGAAATTTCCGCGAATTTTCTGGCGGTCCTCGATCGGGAGCATCACCCCTCACTCGCCGCATCCATCGGAACAGTTGAGGGACGCTCCTGTGACCTGCAAATAAAAAATTTAGTAAATTCAAAAATTCAAAAAATTAGGAAAACCTTCAAAAATTCTAGAGTCCTCTTACCTGAATCCGATCGGAAGCATCACCCCTCACCGGCCGCACCCGTCGGCACCGTCGAGGGACACTTCCGGGATCTGGAAATCGAAAAACCATTAAAAATTTTAATTTTCCGATTTTCGGAAAAACTGTTAGAGTTTTTCCGACCGAATTCACCCTAGGGGGTCGTCCTCGACCTCCCGAAGGTGAATCCACCGTTTAAAATTCAAAAATCCGCNGAGAAATTCATTTTTTCGCTCGCCCACCATACCCATTTTTCTTATCCCTAAGGTGGATAATTAAAGTGGGAAAAAACTTTTTTCGAGTTTTTGCTGTTTTTAGGTTAGGATCGTGTTGCACACGCTAAAAGCACTAGGAAATAGTAAGGAGGTTAAACCTATAAGTGGGAAACCACTAAAATATAAGGCAACTGCGATATTAGGATAAGATTATTTTTAAAAATAAGTTTAATTTTAGGTTTAAAAATAAGTTGACATATTAGACTAAGGGAACCTATACAGCCCTGTTAAATACATAAGACTGACTAATTTAATTAGTCTTAATTTAGATTTTAACAGCACCTCCACAATGCCACAAAAAGATGACGCTAGCCCCAAAAGAAAAGCCCGCTCAGATAGAGAAGCCATCAGTCAGGCGCAGCATAGTCTATAGAAGCAAGCCTGGACACAACGCAAATGGAGCCCCAACCCTTACCAAAAAGAACCACCGCACAAAAACAGAAGGACGCAGTTAAAAGAATAGCCCCAGCATCACCCCTTCGCAATGAAAAGTACAAGACCTACGTCAAGGACGCTAAAGCCTGTCTATGCAGAGGCAAAACGCACGTAGGAAATTCTAGAAACCTAAAAACTGACCTAAAAGATGGAATCAACATCGAGTACGAAAAAATGTATCAAATTGTACAAAACATGGCTAAAGAGATGGATAGAGACTTGAAACAAAAGGATGACGAGGGAGGGGAGAGAATGGGTGAGGTGGGCCCTTTACACCCCCACACCCATTCAAACCCCACCCAGAAACATGGACAAGAAAAGGAGATGAGACAACTAACGGAGGAAAACACCAAGCTGGTCAAGGAGAGCATAGTTATGATGGAAGAGTTGAAGGGAATGATGCAGAAACATAAAGAGACGGTGGAAAGGGCAACATACGCGAGCGCAGCGGCTGGTACAAACAAGAAAATAGCCGAAGATAGGAAAACGCTGCACTCGGTAGTTGTCACTTCCAGCGATGACCAGGAGACAGGAGAAGAGGTGTTGGAGCAAGTGAGGAAGGCTATCAACGCTAAAGAAGGAGGAGTAGCAGTATATAGAGTGAGGAAAGCTAGGAATAGGAAAGTCATCATAGGATGCATGAGTGAGGCGGATAGAGATAAAGTAAAGGAAAGATTGGAAAAAACAGGTGGGAAAACTGCATACAGAGGAAATTAAGAACAAGGATCCTTTGGTGATGTTGAAAGATGTGCTTGCGTATAATACAGAGGAAGAAGTGATAGGGGCACTTAGGAAACAAAACAGCAAGATATTTGAGGGGCTGAGGGGAGACGAGGGCAGGGTGGAGGTGAAGTATAAGAGGAAGGCCAGAAACGCACTGTCCGACTATATAGTGTTAAGGGTATCCCCGAAACTGTGGAGCAGGCTAGTGGAGAGCGGAACGGCCCGGATAGACATGCAGCTAGTCCAGGTATCGGACCAATCACCACTAGTACAGTGCTCGCAGTGCCTGGGGTACGGCCACACAAAACGCCTCTGCAAAGAGGAGAGGGAGACGTGTAGCCACTGTTCGGGTCCGCACAACAATACCGAATGCCCTGAGTGGGGCGCCGGGGCAGCACCGGTGTGCAGAAACTGCACATCCGCCAAGCTGGGCAATGCAACGCATAACGAGTTCAGTGCGGAATGTCCAGCGGCGGAAGTGGGATGCGTTAGTCAGGGCAGCAACGGCGTACTGCTAAGGGCGACCGTAGGGAACCACAGAGCTCACGATCTCGCAGCCGAACCCCAGAAGCAGAGTCCAGAGCGTTTAGATTGGCCCAGGTGAACCTTCAGAGTAAGGAACTTGCAACAAGCGAGGTGGTACTGGAAGCCGGCAAGAGGAAGTGGGACTTCTTGTTGGTACAGGAACCGTACGTCGGTGGTAGGAGACAGGTCAAGGACTATCGGGGAGTGAGGATCTTCCAGGGAGATGGTAAGGACAAAGTGATGAAGTCAGCGATAATGTTACTGAACCCGGACATAAACGCTAGACTTCACCCCAAGTACACCACGAATAACATCGTCGTGGTGGAAGTCGGAGCCAAGAACTGGAAGACCACACTTATCTCCGTCTACTTCGAGCCGGATCAACAAGTGGACGACTATCTCCACCACCTGAGTCGCGTAGTTGGGGATCTTGGGCCAAAAGCCATCATAGTCGGAGGCGACAT
>JACEII010000023.1:39080-56932 GCA_014332785.1 Antheraea mylitta
TGAGAATGTTTGCAAATGTAGATAAAACTCAAAAATGAGGGCAGTCCGAATTCCGATAAGTGCTTAGCCTCACCGCCCGATAGCACCACTATCGCAAGAACAATTTTTTATCGCGTAGTACATTGTCGTCAGAATCGAACGCGTAATTTTGTTTTGGCCGTGTGTGTCCGCGAATTTGGAAAAAGAGCAATATTGTTCGGTGCTTCGATTCTTGTGTTTGAAAGGGAAATCGCGTAGTGAAATAAAAGAGCGCTTCGATGCTGTGTACGGTGACTCTTCTCATTCAACGGCAACCGCTAAAAATTAGTATAAGGAATTTCAAAGTGGTCGGACGTCGGTTTTTGATGAGCCACGCCCAGGTACGTTCTCGTTTTGGGAGACCGCAAATTAAAGGTGCGCAAGATAGCTGAGACAGTAGGCATTTCAAAAAATCGTGTGAGTCATATCCTTCATGAAATATTGGGCATGACAAAGTTGATGGCGCGATGGGTACCGCGTTTGCTCACTCCAGACAACAAACGCATCCCTAAAACCACTTTAGAGCAGTGGTTTGACGATGTTTAAGCGCAATCCGAAAGAGTTTATGCGTCGTTCCGTGACCGTCCACGAAATATGGATACATACCGGAGACCAAGGAACAGTCCAAACAGTGGATTTTACTCAGAGAACATACTACGAAAAAGGCGAAGACTGTTTTATCGGCCGCAAAGGTGATGGCCACTGTTTTCTGAGAATCAAAAGGCGTGATCTACATCGACTTCCTGGAGAAGGGCAAAACGATCACAGGACTTTATTATGCCGAATTGTTGGGCCGACTTAACACATAATTATAGAAAAAATGGTCACATTTGGTGAAGAAACAAGTCCGTTTCCATTACGACAACGCAGCGGCACACACCTCCGCCGTCGTAACGGGTAAATTAGTAGAATTAGGCTACGAACTGCTACCCCATCCACTGTATTTTCCGGATTTGGCTCCGTGCGACTTCTTTTTGTTTCTTAATTTTAAAAAGTTACTTTTGAAGAAGACAAATAAATTTGGGTCCAATGAGGAGGTTATCGCCGCCATGAAGGCCCTTTTTGCAGATCTCCAGAAATCGTATTATTCAGACGGGTTAAAGAAATTGGAGCATCAATGGACTAAATGTATGGAGCTCAAAGGAGATTACGTTGATAAATAAATTGTCACTTTTACAAAATATTTGTTATTCTTTTATAGGCTAGTACTTATCGGACCGCCCTCATAAGATAATGTATTGTTTTTTAAGTCGATATTGATTTTGATTAACCTACTGTTTAAAATAAAAAAACAAAAAATTTATTTAGAATGAAAATTCTAAATTAGCCTAATGAGTCCAGTCGGATTCAAAGAATTAAGGAATTCGGTGGGAGAATGAACAGCCTCTTCAAAATCGACTACAATACCAAGTGAGTAGTATATTTCCTGCAATATACTACATATTTCCGTCGTTGCAACCATCTTCGAAAGAAACGAGTTACTTATCGTATCCTACCTGTTCGTTAGTAGTTGACAGGATATTTCTTTTTTGAAACAATAAATAGTCTTACAACTTATGTTATCAATGTCAGAATAGATTCTACTGATCAAGTTTTGAATGTTATTTACTAGAAAACAAAAAAATTGATCGTGACACACACACATCGTTAAATTATTTAATTTGACCCATTTATCATAAGAAACATCGTGTAAGTTAAACTTTGATCTTGAATAACTTTTGACTGAGTTGATATATCAAAAATTGACTTGAGACCTTTTTTGTAGAACGTTAAATTCTCTAGAAAAATAATGAATGGGTATTGCAATACGATATATCGTTCATTAGTTATGTAAATCAAAAGAAAAAAAACTGTGTTATTCTAATGGGAAATCGAAAAGTGCGATGCGGACAACCTAAGTATTAATATAAACGAAGTAATATTTCCAAAAACTCGAGCCCAAGCAATACCAAAGAGGAAAGGCAAAAATGCAAAAAATTTCGTTTGCACGTCCATAGGCGATATTCATATTTTTATAGATATTGAAAATTATCGAGTGACCACGGCTCGGGATATGGGCTTTAAAACGGTAGTTTGAAATATCGAATATGAATTAGTAACTGTAGCTGTAAATTTACAATAATGGATCAAAGGAGAATGAAAGTAATATAGATCATATTACTATTTTATCGAAAGAACTATAAGAAATACGTAACGATTTGAATTTTTGCGTTTGAGGTTATTTTGTGTTCTTGCGAACGCCACGAGTAGAATATTTCACTAAACGACGTCCAGATGAATAAACACGCATAAGCATTGGAACGATAAAAAATGTTAATTTAATCCCTTATTCTGACAATTCATCAAAACTAAAGAATAAGCAGACCATTACTTAGGAAAGCGAAAAATCCTACATCTGTTTCTGATTTAATTCATACTATAAATAATACAAAAATCAGAACAAATCAAACGACAATCATACACCTAAAAATGAAAAAGACATTGGTACTTCACAGACAGCTTCTTCTTCTGGAAAAATTCGCTATGATATTAACCCAGATAAGCCTACTGTCCTATATTTAGGACAGTAAAAATAAAAAAAAATATCAGAATACCCTCTTTTTCTAAGATTATTTAGTCTTATGATTTGCAGTAAGAAACGTGTCAGCTTTATTAGAAAAAATAAAAAGACAGTTATTTTAACAGTTTTTACCTTATATTTTACCTTATAAGTGTGTAATAAAAGTGCGTTGCAGACATGGCAAATGACAGGTATGTATAAAAAGTTATATTTTACTCGTGAGGTGTTTTTTTCTGTGTTAATATCTAGTTGATAACCTTAACTTTTGTACTAAATAAATATTCTAGCAAAATAATATAAATAAATTACGTATAACTTGTTACAAATACTAGCGTACTATATATAGGACAGTAGGATAATATACATGATTTTAGTACAATAATACAACTTTTTCTTTACAGACCGTTAGCTGCGCATGATATTTTAGATGCTTTAGAAAATGTTTCTGATAATGAAGAAGATTATAGAGAACGACTGATATGTATTCTACCTCCTCCTGTTGATCCTGACTGTCTCAAGAAGATAATGTAACTTTGAATAATTTGCCACGAAACATTCTGCTTCAACCGGCTGAAGTAATGATTCAAGGGCAGATTATGGTGAGTGATACAGAAGAAGAACCTTCTGATTCTACAGGTCGAACTAAACGTAGGCGTACCTACGCATGGAGAAAACGGGACTTGGCAAAAAATCCCGTGAATTGGCCAGATGTTCAAGGCGCTTGCCAAGATAAGCGCCCAATTGAGTGGTTTGAAAACTTCTTAGATGAAGATGTTATTTCGTTGTTGGTGTCAGAGAGCAATAAATATGCTGTCAAAAAGAATTTGCCTGGAGACATAACCACTGAAGATATGAAATGTTTCATCGGCATATTGTTGGTTAGTGGTTATTCATGGCTCCCCCGTAGAAGAATGTATTGGGAAAACTCCCCTGATACAAAGAATGAATTGATCAGCTCGGCTATGACTAGGGATAGATTTGACTTTATTTTTCGCCACCTTCATGTCAATGATAATCTGAATTTGCAAGACAAATACACAAAAGTACGCCCCCTAGTTACACTTCTAAATAAAAGGTTCTTAGAGTTTTCTCCTCTTGAAGAGCATTACAGTGTAGATGAGGCCATGATCCCCTACTATGGTAGACATGGCTGCAAACAGCACATAAAAGGTAAACCTATTAGGTACGGGTTCAAAGCTTGGGTTGGTGCTACACGGTTAGGGTATGTTTTATGGATGGAACCATACCAAGGTGCTACAACTATGCCAAAAGAGGGCCTAGCCGACCCTCCCATCATGAACATGCTGATAGTCGTAAAGACCAAATGAATCATCTGGTTATTCCTCAATCGAAGCAAACACACTGTCGTCAATGTCACAAAAAATGAAGAATGATGAAGAAATGTGATGTTGGAGTGTGTGTCAAGTGTTTTGAAACATATCATTCATAAATAGTGTTAATCTAGTAAATTACATATAACAATGGGTAATATAATCAATAGTTATCTAATAAACTACACTTTTTGATTACATTCTGTTTTGTCATAAATGGTCTTTTATTTCCTCTTATTATCCTACTGTCCTACATATAGGACGGCTGTTTCCCTGAAAGCCTTACACTTAATTTTTTTTTCATAATTTTTTTTTATGTTGCATAAGATCTAATAAACTAAATAATGTAACTTTTTTCAAATTTTTCAAAAAATTTATGTTTCAGGCTTATCTGGGTTAAAGAATCTACATCATCATCCTTAATTTCAATTCCAAAATTTTAATATCGTTTTAAGAACCTAGCCTAAATATATAGTGCAGGAGCTAAAGGTAGTTAAGTATGCAAAATAATCGAAAATGTTACCAGGAACTGCATTGGTCCCTTTCCCTTTCCCTTGGTCCTTTTTCCATATATCCGTTCGGTATTTTGCTGAGTTAGACATCACTCAGTTAGAGCGCTTGACATAGAAGAAAGGAAGGGTGTTAAGTGGGCGTGGTGCGTCACTCATGCATTTGCATAACCCCACGAATGCGCTCTCATTTCATACTTAATCGTATTTTACCATCACGGCAAAGTGGTTGTATGAATCAATTTTTCGTAATTCATATAAATCGTATTATAATGATTATTTATGTAGTTCTGGAATGTAAAAACGATAGTACAAGTAAAAATCTACTAAACGGAACTGTTTGTCACTTACCATCAGTGAGAGTATTTATTTGTTTATTTAAGGTTTCTAAACATAATATATTTTTTTAATCTGGCAACATAAAGAACGAACATTGTTCGTGACGCTGTACATAGTATATTTTTCCCTTCATCTTTTTTAATTATTGTATCTTGGGAATAAAGTTTATTATCAAGAAAATCCAGATATTTAATTCATAATATCAAACTTACTGTTGTGAATGAAATACGTGTTCGTGTGAGACTGACTTTTTATTATACCCTCAATATACAATATATAACATCCCCCCCTTTTAAAAAGTTATAAACAAATGACACAGAGAAACCTTAAATAAAACATAATATAAAATGCGGCAACAAATGTGACGTAACAATACATTTACTTTTCAGTAGTACATGCCTAATTTGTAACGAAGTAACTGTATAAAATATCTGGAAGTACTTAACTATAATGCAAATAAACACATGACAACATCGAAAAATTCATTTTTTAAAACATTTTTCTATTCTATAACGAGCCCTAACAGCGGCCGATCTGTGTATACGGTCTGTACTATTTGCGGGGTGTTGTGGTGTATCCGCGCGCGTATAAACCAGATCCAATGGTGACGCTGGTGATCCACAACAGCTGCCTTAGGAGACGCGATACCCTCGTTATCTATCGGCAAGCTAGGAAGGGTAAGGGAGATAAGGCTATCAGATTTAAATTCCCTTATGTTAAAGGTGGTAAATTACGGATTAAAGTAGTAATAGTAACAACTTTTAAAGATATTAAATATACAAAAAATATTGAAGATGGCAAAATGTTGCTCACTTTTAGGCAAGCTGCATTACTGGCTATGGTTACTTTTACCAAAGCCGTCAATTATTGTTATAATAAGATAGACTCAGCTAAACTGATGTCACCTTTATGTGGAGCTATATTCTCTAGAGATTCTCTTAGTGATATGGCAAGGGAACTCAATATGGAAGAAGTTAAAGTTTTAGAAATCATAAATGAAAGTTCTACGTCTGGAGGGCAATATCTTCCATCTTCAGATATTGCATGTGCAATTGTATGCATGATTAGTACTACAAAAAGGGTCACAGATAAGAATATTAGGAATATTATGATTAGTAAAGTGATTAAACAATATATACACAAACAGAAGGTATATAATAATAATAACTTTATAATATTTGCTAAATATGCATTAGGAGGAGTACCAGTTGGTATGGATGCAGATACTTTAATTAGTGCATACCAAGATATACAAGTTTCAGGTGTTAGTTCTAGGGCTAAAGCACTTGCAATTAAACAATCAGAATTGCCCACATATAAAGTGCATTCAGAGGCTTCCACCACTGACCGCCCCGAAACGGCAGAAAGTTCTTCGATACCTACAGTTTAGGTCTTTCAAGTGCCAAAAGCCCTAAAAAGGATCCAAAAAAGTAATATTTCCACTTTTCAATTGGCATAGGTATCACCCTACGGCCAATTCAGGGTATTTTATATATATCCATAAAGAGGAATAATGTTTAGTACTGCTTTATGGTTATATAATTTCATTTTATTCATTAGACTTAAGTTAGGATTAATTTAATTTTATATTTAAATATAGTTATGATATAATTAGTATTTAGATAATATTATATATTTAGATTTAGATACGCTTCACTACGTCGATACTGCTAGGTACACTGACGACATTCCTGCTCGTTTTTGCACCTTCTATTTGTAACTTTTCTTCTTGCGTTATCTCATTCACTTGACAAACTTTGACCGCTCGATCCAATGTAAGGTCATCCGTTCTTAGAAGCCTGTCACGGAGGCTACCGTCGTTCACACCGCATACTATTCTGTAGCGTATCAAACTATCTTCTAAATGTTCAAACTTACATTGTTGAGTAAGATTCTTTAAGACGGTTACATACTCATCGATGGACTCCCCGTTCTCTTAATTTCTCGAAAAAAATTTGAATCGTGCCATCGTTGTATTCTCTTTAATTTGAAAATGTTCGTTAAACTTTGTTATTAATGTATCAAAATCTTCAGAGTCCTCATCCTTCGTAAATTTGAAAGTTGTGTAAACATCATAACCACTAGGACCAATTAAGTTTATAAGCAAACTGGATTTCACATCGGAGGCTTCCTTATGCACTCCCGAGGCCTTTAAAAACACAATAAATTGTTTTTGCCATTTACGCCATGCATCGGCACGATTGGCGGGTCCACCTTCCAAACATAATTCTGCTGGTGGTCTTGCGTGTTCCATTGTGAACTTAATGTACAAACTTATTTAGACGTAATCAATGATATTTCACGACACCAAACTTGCTTTTAACTATTTAAACAATTAATTTGTTAAGACCGGCTGCGCCATGTTGTGAATGAAATACGTGTTCGTGTGAGACTGACTTTTTATTATACCCTCAATATACAATATATAACACTTACTTGTGATCCTTTTGAGCCTGATCAGTGCTTGCAAAAATACAGTTCCATAATGCACGCAGAGCACACGACTCAGAAAATTTCAAAGTGACAAAATGGCGGAACTCAAGAAACTTAAAGTAATGCTCTCTCAGTATAAAGAAATGATGTCAAGAATAGAAAATTTCATTAACAACCCGGCAAGCTTAAATCAAGCTACCATGGAAATACTAGCAGCCCGCAGGGAGGAACTGATATCAGTCTTACAACTTTACGAGAAAGTACAGAAAGACATATCGATCTATGGTCCAAGGAAGACGTCGTTGCCTTCGTGGAGAAAAACTATGCATCACTCGCCAAGCTTAATGAAAATATTAAGCTCCAATCCAGTAGTAAAAAAGTAAGTCAAACCGCTTTTTCATCTGGTTCTATACTACCACATGTCGACATACCAACATGTGATGGCAAGGATTGCACCCAGTTTAAATCATTCTATGAATTATTTATTTATTGCTGTTATTGACAACAACAATCAGATGTCCAAAAGTTATTTTACTTAAGAAAATATCTTGCGGATGATGCATTATCCGTGATCATAAATCTACCATTAGGGGACGGACGGGCAAGGAGAGGACGGGCATGAAGAATACCTACTCTAGTTCACCGCTTGTTTAATAGAAAGAGACAATTATTGTTTTACTAGACGCGTCACACATAAGCGGCTACCGGACAGTGTGCGCGATGACTGCGCGAGTAATAAACAAGTTTTTACAAGCACGAAAAGGATTTTCGTTAAAAAATTGTGATAAAACAGCCGTAAGTACAATCACTTTATTTTATTGTGTTCAGGAATATCCCTATCTTACTATTTTTAAGTTAGTTTGTTGTAATTTGAGGTGCAAGTAACATTGTCATCTTAAGTTTTCGTCTCACGGTTTTTATTTGAAATTTAGGTTATGTCGAAATATACCTGACGGGCAAGACGGAGCCAGGTAAAAAGGATAGTGTCCGTCTTGCCCTTCTTCTTTAATATTAATCGATTATTTAGATGTGTGTTTTCATTTATGTTAATAAAGAATAAAATTTGTTGCAGATGGTGTATAAGTATAAGCGGAAGACGGACCGGGCCGGTTGGTCCGAAGAAAATTTGGCGAAGGCAATTGAAGAAGCCAAACTGACTTCAAAATTAAGTGCAAGTAAGAAGTATGGAATTCCATATGCAACATTACATAGACATATTAGGAGTAGTTCTACTCAAAAGAAATTGGGCCGGTTTGAAACTGTTTTTACGCTGGAGGAGGAAGAAGAACTCTTGAAGTATGTTCAAAAGATGGACAGTTTATTCTACGCCGCCACGCGGAGCGAGTTTCTGCAAATTGCTGGAGAGTTTGCTAAAAAGAAAGGAAAATCTGGAGTTTTTTCCGGAAATATAGCTGGAAAGGGGTGGTTCAAAAATTTCAGGCTTCGCCATCCAACACTGTCTTTGAGATCACCTGAACCCACATCTATTGCTCGAGTCAGAGGGTTTAATCGCGGAGCTGTTAATAGATTTTATTCTTTGTTGGAAGAAGTCGTAAAAAAATACAATTTCGCACCGGACATGATTTTTAACATGGATGAAACTGGAGTGAGGACTTCTTCAACAAGACCACCTAAAGTTCTGTCAACTTATGGAAAAAAGCAGGTTGGAATAGTTTCCAGCAACGAAAAAGCAGTCTTAACGACCGTAGTTTGTTGCTGTAATGCATCGGGAACATTTATTCCACCGTTTTTCATTTTCAAGAGGAAAAGGCTCAATCCGAGACTCTTAGACGGTGCTCCACCTGGTGCTGAAGCAACGACCACCGACAGTGGATGGATTAACTCTCAGATGTTTCTGGATTGGTTGCATATTTTTGTGCAAAAAGTACGTCCCAATCATTATCACAAAGCACTTTTGATCCTAGACGGTCATGAATCACATAAAGGTTACGAAGCACTTGATTTTGCAACAAAAAATAATGTCATATTTTTTACCTATTTCTCCTCATACGTCTCACAAATTACAACCTTTGGACG
Source organism: Antheraea mylitta (assembly GCA_014332785.1). Lineage (NCBI taxonomy): Eukaryota > Metazoa > Arthropoda > Insecta > Lepidoptera > Saturniidae > Antheraea > Antheraea mylitta. The sequence continues at coordinate 48,308 of JACEII010000023.1, forward strand.
TTGCAGTATCCGGACCAATAAAAAAATACTTCGAGATCGAAGTCAACACTTTCCAAGAACAACACCCAGGAAGAATTACACCGGTCAACAAAAAAAATTTTTTTTTTTGCGCATGGGTTTTACCTAATATATTTTGATTTATATAAGCAAATCTATGTAAAAAATTGCGATTACAGAACGAAAATATTTGCTTTTTAAAAAGTTATAGCGTTTTTGATTTTCACGCCTGATTAATGTCGGTCTTTGCGCGCTATTGTTGTCGAAGAGGGGCTAGAGAGTGGGGGGGTTAGAGAGTGGGCTTAGAGAGTGGGGGGCAGTGTTTCTTGAGTCGCTCGTTGTGTACGGTAGTATGTGTTTGCATATTGCACAGGAATAACGTGTTTTGTTGTTTTTTACGCTGTATAAGCCATTTAAAATGGCTTCTAGAAGTTGTGAACGAAACGCTGACTCGTTTTGCTATATTTGCGGCGAATTTATTAAAGTAAGAGAGAAAAAATATGATTTGAGTACAAATTTAAAGATTTGTGAGGCATATCAAGCTTACTTTAATATACCTGTTAAAAGTCAAGACAAAAAATGGGCTCCACATGTGTCATGTAACTCTTGCAGATACATTCTGGACGGTGAGTATATTTTATCTTTTTTTTATTGTATTTACCATTTTATAAGACATTAATTAGGCTATAATTACGTTACGTTTTATTTGTAGGCTGGTACCGAGGTGAAAAAAGACAAATGAAGTTTGCAGTACCCAGAATTTGGAGGGAACCTAGTGATCATCTCACAGACTGTTATTTTTGTATTGTGAAGCCACTCAAAGGTAAAAACTCAAAGAAAACATTTTATCCTGATCTACCATCGACATCCGCTCCAATACCACATACAGAGAGAAATCCTGTTCCTAATCCGCCTGTGTTGGAAAATCAAGTACTCTCTCAAGGCAGCTTTCCATCAAGAAGTTCATCTGTATCCGTACCTTCTGATTTCGTTCTTGAATCTGAGCTAAAACTACCACACCTCATCAACTCTGAAGATCTCAACGACTTAATAAGAGACTTAAATCTACCAAAAAGTAAAGCAGAGTTATTAGCATCACGGTTAAAACAATGGAATCTACTTAATTCTGATGTACGAATATCCCGTCAAAGAAAACGTCATGAAGAATTTTCTTGTTTCTTTAGTAAGGAAGATGGACTCTGTTTTTGTCATGACATGAAAGGTTTATTTGAACAAATTGGTATTCCATTTCATACAAGTGAATGGCGCCTTTTTATTGACAGCTCAACAAAAAGTCTAAAAGCTGTACTACTACACAATGGCAACAAATTTCCCTCTATTCCATTGGCACATTCCGTACATCTTAAAGAAAATTATGACAGTATTAAAATGCTATTAACTGCAATTAAATATATGGAATACAAGTGGGAAGTTATTGGGGACTTCAAGATGGTCTGTTTTTTGACCGGAATGCAAGGTGGGTATACTAAATACTCCTGCTATCTTTGCTTGTGGGATAGTAGAAATGATGCCGCTCACTACCGTCAAAAACATTGGCCTGTACGTACTGTGTATGAAGTGGGAAAATGCAATATTAAATGGGAGGCAATTGTCGATCTTAAAACTATATTAATGCCACCATTGCATATTAAATTGGGTCTGATTAAACAATTTGTAAAGGCTCTTAATCATGAGTCCGAAGCTTTCAAATACTTGAAGAGTTTTTTTCCAAAGCTTTCAGAGGCGAAAATTAAAGCTGGCATCTTTGTGGGCCCTCAAATAAAAAAAATCATGGATTGTGATATTTTCCCGGACTTACTTAGCAATGAGGAGAAAAAAGCCTGGAACAGTTTTAAGGCAGTAGTTCATGGTTTTCTTGGAAACCATAGAGCTGAAAATTATGACGAGCTGATTACTGACATGATCACAAATTTTTCCATCATGGGATGTAGAATGTCTCTAAAGATGCACATGTTACATTCTCATTTGGATAAATTTAAAAATAATATGGGAGCTTATTCTGAAGAGCAAGGGGAACGCTTCCATCAAGATATAATGGAATTTGAGAGACGTTACCAAGGCCAGTATACCGAAAGCATGATGGGGGACTACATTTGGGGGTTAATAAGAGAAACTTCTACTGAACATGAAAGGAAAAGCAAAACTGTTCATTTTTAGACGTTTGGACTTCATTTTAAAACTTCTATTATAAGAATGAATCATAAACGGATGTTTGGTATCTTTTAATAAATCATCTCTATCTCCGTTTTTTATGTATTTTTATTTATTGGTATTTTCCATTTTTCACACATAAAAACAAATTCAGAACTTTTTTTTTGAATTTTTCTTATTTCTAGGTATATAAGGAATAAAAATTAGGTATGTACGACCCGTGCGCAAAAATGTTGTAGACCGGTGTTATTAGCCAGTATGACATTGCAAAAATCTTCTCTGGGGCGTATTTGAAAGGAGCTACACCTGGAAACGCAATCAGTAGATTCCGTGCCAGCGGTATCTATCCATTCGATAGTCACATTATTGGTGATAAACATTTTGCGCCGTCTGAGGTTTATCAGGGGAATGTTCCAAACATCATATCCGAAACAAATACCATTAGTCCTAATAGAGGAGATCAGCACAATATACCAGTAAATAACAACGCAATAGAGAATGATACATCATCATCAGCCAATTGCCGTCCAACACCGGATACAGGCTCCATCCAAGGTGTGCCACCTAACCCTGTTCCCGGATCTCCGCAGCCAGTCGCTTCCGTCAATGAAAAAATAAATGAAAACACACACAATATTCAGCAAGATTCTAATATTTTGCAAGAAATTCGCCCCATACCCATTGAGGTAAAAAAGAGAAATGTGCCAAGGCACAAACAACAACGATCAGAAATATTAACGAGTACACCTATAAAGATGGCACAAAAAGAAGAACATGATGCTGCTGCAGCGAAAAAAAAGTTTCCTTCGATTCCCCTGGTTCATCAAAAGTTAAAAAAAGGAAGACACGTGCTAAAGCAAGTCTATCGAAAGGCAAAGAAAATAAAAAAGGGAGACTTCTTTTGCACTGTATGCAAAGAACAATATATATATCCCCCGATCGAAGATTGAATACAGTGTGATGTTTGTCGAGAATGGACCCATGAAGCCTGCTCGTCATATTCTGGAAGAGGGTCTTATTTCTGTGATGATTGCTTTGATTAGTTTACATTATTTGTTTTGCTCCACTGGTGTATTCATTTTGCACGCTATGAGTGGGCAAAACGGACAATGGGCCAAATTTTAAAAAAAGGGTATTACATTAAAGACGTTTTTTTTTATTACTTTTTAAGTTTCTAATCATAATTTAGTTACCAAAGATTGTAACCAGAATAGTCAATTACATGTGTGATTTCGATAAATATTTTTTTCTGATTTTTTAAATTAACATGTCCTTCTTGCCCGTCCGTCCCCTAGTAAATAAATGTTACAAAGAAGCTCTGGAATTATTAAAGAGATTTGATAATACAACGAGGATAATACGTAATCACATACATTTATTATTGGATATTCCAGTGATGAACAAAGGGTCAGCAGCTTCAATAGGAAACTTTGTCTCCAATGCCCACAACAGTTACATGCATTGAATACTTTAAATGAGCCAGTCGATACCTGGGATCGTCTACTAATATGTATTTTGTCAAGAAAATTAGATATGTACTCTAATCGAGCCCGTCAACTTGAGAGAGATCCAAATTTAGTGCAGATTCCGTGGCAATGATTGTAGACTTCATAAGCTTCCTAGAACGACATGCAATGGCGTTGGAAATCAGTAGCCCTAAAGCGTACGTGTAAAGAATCTCTCAATACCTATTTGCACCAGCTGGTATGTTATTTTTGTAATAAAAGAGATCATATCATGTTTAATTGTCCTTAGTTTAGAACATCTTCTACAGAATCTAGACTTTTCTTTGTTACTGATAATGAATTATGCAATATTTGTTTAAGAAACCACTCTGACAATAAGTCTAAAAGGTTTAAATGCAAAATTAGTAAAGAATCTCATACCACACTTGTTATATAGAAACTAAAAATTTTTGGGATTTGGTTCGAGGACCAAAATTAAGGAGGTTACATCTTCGGCCATGGACCCGTCTAAAAAATAAGGCGCCTCCGAAGAAATTCTGGACAGCCGCCATTTTGAATTTAAATAACACGAAAAAATTTGTATTTGTACATTAACACCTAAATTATAAAACCTCTTTCACAGATTTTCGATTGATCATTTTGTTAAGTCAAAAAAAAATCATAAATTATGCCCATTTTTTCACTCTCTGCACCAGCTTCCCCCCTTAAGTGATCATAAACGCAACATCAACAATTGTATTTTTACAATCCTGCATACATCATTCCAGTTAGAACTGAAACTATTATAGAATATTCCGTGTCTGATTTTGAAATAAAAGAGGATATGGTTGTTCATCAAAAATTATCAGAAGATATATTAATCGCCAACTGTCTTATCAGCAAGAGGCATTATTAATTCATATTTTTGTGAAGATCAAAGACGACATGCTGACATTAAATTCAGAACGTTGCCAAACTACATTTTTTTTCTTCCAGCGCTTTAGAACTTGTTTGGTTATGACATCACACCTCTAAGTTGCAAAGTAGATGCAGTTCTCGAAAATTGTTGCCCAAAAAGTGATATCCAAAAGATATTAACTGACCATCTCGTAGCCTAATTTTATCCGAATAATAAAATAAGGTTTTTAACAGCAACCCAGGTTTCTAGAGGAAATTAACGAACGTATTCGTGAAAATATGCAAAACATTATATAAAACACATGTCAAGCCGTCATTGAAAATTTTCACTCCAGGTTACAGCAGTATGGAAGTAATTAAGGATCACGTAAATTATATGATGTAATTAAAAAAAAACCTTTAGTACTTTTATAATAAATTAACAGATTCTATCTCGTTTGTATAATTTTATTATATAGAACATATTATATTTGCTATATACTAGCGGTCCCGGCAGACGTTGACCTGCCTTGATAAAAAAAATCCTAAAAGCCTTGGGCAATTAACTGATAAGTCTAATAAAATTATAAGACATTTTAGAGAACAAAAAAAAAAAAACAAAAAAATGAATATAAAATTCTATAAGAAAGATTCAGCATGGAATTCATGAAAACGTCGATACAAACCTTGGTCATATGGGAATTAACCAAATGCAAAGAATGGTCGGCTCATTATATACAGCAGAAAACATGACAAAAAACATAAAAAGAATTTTTGAAAACTGTACAATCTTCAAATCAAGAGAAAAGAAATAAGGGTGGTTGTCTCATTTGGGACCCGCCACAAAACCTTTTGAAATATGCTCCATTGATACCATTGGAGGTTTTGGGGGGGTCAAGATCTACAAAAAGATACTTGCACCTGCTATCAGATCGTTACACAAGGTATGCATATATTTTAACTTCAAGAACACAAAATGAAAATGATTTTACCAAATCGTTGAAAAGTACAGAAACTGTTGACATTGGCATGATTCTTTCAGACCAAAACTTAAATAATTGAAAGATTAAATCAACCTGGGCGAACGAGCTTACCTCGGTTCTTTGAAAAAAAAAACTGTTAGGTTTGCCTCATAAAATTATAATTTTTTTTTTTTTTATATATATCTTCTGCTGTCACTTGGATTCGAACTGGAGTTACACGGATTTTCAAAGCAAACGATTTCCATCTGAGCTATTTTTATTTTGACAGCGCCTGCGCAATTTACCTTTATATTCTAGCTATATTTTTTCATTGCCTGAAAACTCAGTGAAATAAAAGTTTTCTATGAATAACATCTAGCTAGATCGAGACCCCGAAACTGCCTACATACTAAGTTCAAAGTAATAGATGATGCCGTTTCTGAGATCCCGAATATATACAGATATACAAGAATAACAATATACAAGAATTGCTCGTTTTAACGTATTAGATAGGTATAGTTAATACAACTAGAGGCCAAATAAACAAAAAAGACACAAAAGTAGCATGGACAACTATAGCACAAAGTTGTGTAAAAAACTATAATGAAACAGAGCACATTGTCATTAGAAATGTTCCAAAATATCTATTAAATGCCACAGATGTTAGAATTAGCCAAATGAGTTAAAATTGAAGGATATTAATTTAAGTATGATTTGATTCAAACCAGAAAAAAAGCTTTGGAAAATACTATGAACTACAACAAATACTTGAATTACAACAAGACAAGACAAAAACCGATAGACATTTAAGACAAAAACACATAGATTTCAAAGTTGGAGATACTATTTTGTGGACAATGGAAACATAAAAAAACCTTGGTGAATTGAAAATTAGACCCTACAAAATAGAAAAAAAAATTAAACTCAATATACAAGATAAATACTGGCCAAAAAAAAATCATTGTCGATCTTTTTCCACATCTCAAAATTAACTCCAGTGTCTACGTTTCAAAAACCATGAAGGGGAGACAATAGAAGGGATCTTACTTGATCTTTCCTTGGGCGGTGAGATGTAAAAAAATTACTTTAATTTTAATATTGCAATACTTTCGGCTTTAGTATTTGTTTTTATTGTATTTTATCCGTTGAAGCTGTGAAGAACCTTACCAGGTCAATAGCGTACGTACTCCAGTGTTAAGACCTTGCTACTACAGATAAATCTTGAGTCTTTTTTGGCGTAGGTGGTCTTGTTAAAATAACTCGACACTTATTACAAAAGGTATCATTTATAAAGACACGCTTTCCAATTTTTTCTGTTGCATTATTAGCCTCAGGAAATCGGTGTTGTAAAGATCATATCATTAAAAAACGGTTCTATAATGAAGATATCAACACTTTCCGAATCCATTCTAATACCAGTGTATTTGAAGTAAATGATTTGGAAAAATTACTTGGGCAGTTAGCTATTGGTATTGATTCGTCCATAATTGATAAAATTGGAGATCACTCGATTTCAGAAAAACCGTTAGAGGTATTATTATTAGTATTTCTGTTAAAAAAGAAATTTTCTACGTACTTTTTCAAGCAAAAAAAAAATAAAATAAAAGTGCGTTAAAACGCCGAATTTCAGGAAAAAAATGACTTTTTAATTTTTTTGACATTGTTCCACCACTTCAAAAAATCTGAAAAAATTCCTGAGTGTCGAGGGGTGTAAAATACATGTTCCGACAAATTTTGGTGATTGACATATTTCAAAAACCCTAAAAAAAACAAGATTTGAATTTTCTTTTCTTCATTAAAAATCGACTTTTCGTTGAAAAACGATGATCATACGATATTTTTATGTTTAAGGATCCTAAAACACCATCGATTAACTCCGAATTTCAGTATAAAAATAAAATTAAAATAAAAAAAACAGGTTTTTTTGAAAATCTCGAACGTCGTTTGATTTAAAGGGCTAAAAATTGGTGTGAATTATTTTTATTTGACGCCAAATCGATCCCCTAAGTGTGGGTCAAAAAAGCCATGGGGGCAGATTTCCCATATTTAACCGGCTATGCCCTTTGTATGGAGTTGACATGAAAAATCACGATATCTCTGGAACCGCAAAGAGAACCATAATAACCTTTCATAATATTATAGTACTCGTTATTTATGATCTTTTGGCATATTTCATATCACAGTAACAACTGCGATTTTTTTTTTAAAAAGGTCAAATATATTTCTTATTTATGCTATAGTTCTAATACCTAAAGAAAGTAGAGCTTGATGTTGTATGTATTTAAATATATCATTTATTAGTAATTTTGACAAAATGAAGCGTGATATAAAAATTTAAAAACGTGGCAAAGTTATTCAGACTACCTTAATATTACTTATTAGTAAAAATATAGTTTCTTCTTTAAAATTAAGTGATAAAGTTTTTGGATTATGCCTAAAACATACAATTTTGAACATGTCATGGAATATAGAACCATACTTCAAATTAAATATTTTCCATTTGGAATCATTAAAAACAATAGAAAGAAATGCTTTTATTCTTCTGTTTATTCTAAATTTTACAGCTACTATCATTTGCTGTGATTGTGACCGTAAATTATGGATAATTTATATAGTACCTTGGACTTATATGTTATTCTTCAGAGTCAGAATATTTCATTAAATTACGAGATATTGTTTGAAGAATTGGTATCTCGACTAGGCAATAACCTTTCTGAAGAAAAGAGTGTTTCATTAAAGAAATTTTGTCGAAGATTCACTCGAGCTGCGGCACAAAGATGGCAAAGATGTCAGCGAAAAAGTGAAATTTTCAGGAAATATTACGCAAATTGGCTTCACTCAAATATTAATTGGCAAAGCTGGGTACAAACTCATTTACATGCTCAAGAAGCAAAGCCGATAAGAGATTTAACTTTCACAATTCATTCAACCACATCGTTATCTGCGGGAACCATGACAAAAAGACCTCGAATACCATTCGAATATCTAGGAAATAAGCAAAAGAAGAGGAGATGTGATAATTATAAAAATGTCAATCCAAATGAATTGGCCTATTCAGCTGCAGAACTTTTTAGAGAATGTTACAATGATGATATAGCATCCGTTATCGATTATATGCTCAAAAATCCAGAAGAAGCTACAAAAATAAATGT
>JACEII010000023.1:66932-103487 GCA_014332785.1 Antheraea mylitta
ATGTTAAGCTATACATTATCTGACAATATGTCTTAAAGTTTATATTATATAGATATAATGTATCGGGTGTCTGTATGATTAAATTTTAGTGACCATATAGAAAGTAATCCCCTGTCGGTTTCTCCAGAAATTGTGTTATGGAACTCTGTATGCCTCTATAATCTAATATCTTTTTAGGAAGACCTCTTTTATCTTCAAAATTACTATAGATTATAATGTTAAAAAACACAGGATATACTATGTAAGGTTTGTATTTACTCACTGTGAATAGTGCCCAACTTAAACCAGAATAGCCGCCACCATGCAAAGTAATAAACCTCGGCCTCTCAGGGTGATCTGGCTCTGGTGACAGGTACACCCTGAATGTGCCATCTTCCACGTCAACATCTACATACTTTTCAAAGTACTGCTTCCAAGATACAGGGGTGTAATTCCTTCGACGCCCACCTCCACTGAATGGTGCTAACCTGCATACATGATAAAATAAGGAAAATTTAGGGCCAACATTTTTTTTAGTATTGACCCCTAAGTGACTCAAATGTAATATGATGTAATTATAAACACATTTTTTATTTCTAATTAAGTGTAGTTAATTTCCCTAATTTATTGAGAAAGCCATCAAAAAGTCATAAATAATTAATACTATAACCATATGAAAAGATATTACAGTATTCTTTGTGAGTCCAGAAGATATCCTGATTTTCATGTCAGCTTCATACAGATTATTCATGAATAAAATGTAACTTGTCAGTTTTTAACTCAAATATGAGCATAATTTTAGTATACTGAAGCTATGTCAAGCAAAAATAGGTCACTTAAAAATATGTCCCTAGGTTTATGAAAACCGAGTTGTAGGCCAGTGTGGTGCACACAGCACAAAAAGCTGTCTAGAAACTTATTCATATTAATACTATAAAGAGGTAAAGTTTGTAAATTTGTTACGTTGTACAGATAATATTTGGATCTAGTAACCCAATTTTGAAAACTAATAAACTAAAAAAAAAATAACCAATAGAAAGCTATGTTATGTGCTAGTGTCATAAGCTCTATACATTAACCGAAAAAATGAAAAGTCCTTTTGTATGGTAGTTGGATTTGCAAAGAAAGTCAGAGAAGAAACAGTCAAACAAAAATGTTTCTTACGAAAACTGGCTTAACAATAAGAGATGTATGATTGAGTTCTAGATAAAAGTTGTAGAGCTTGATAATGCCTACAAAAAAGTCACTGAGAATATCTAACTTTTATATTTAAGTCACAAAAAGCCATTTGTATAATTAAATCGTTAAGTGGTTTATTTAACAAGTTACAAATTCTTATTCAAATACATAGCACTCAGTACTAACCGAATCACACTCATAATTTCATCACAAGTAAAAATATTTACCGACCCACGAATTTGACACAGGTTAGCTAGTAGATATATATATACATATATTCATAATCATGTCCATTTTATACTAGGGTCACTCTAAAATTTTAACATTTGAAATATACAGATGTTGTAAGTTCCCTGGGCGTGGCGCCCTCGAGTTCGCTGCTCTCGCGATACAGTGACACAAAATCTTACATCACTGTAACAACGGTACACATATCACCCCCCACTCATGTGCACGCGTACGCGCTTACACATGAAAGTGGAAGGGTTTTGTTTCTTTCCCTTATCAAACTGAAATAGTTAGGAAAATTACCCGATACGAAATATATATAAGAGTTGTTGAGGTATGTATGCTTGATACATATATATACTACAACAACTTATATATGTATGAATAGTTAGCTTAGGTTAGCTCAGATAGATCACGAATTGCACGTATCAGGCAACAGCCCAAGTCGAGGTGTGCTATGCACCCTTGAGCTAGTTGCCCAAATAGAAGCGGCTGAGTGCCGCATGCACTCGCCTTAGTAGTTCGGTGAAGCTGTTAAGACCTTGCTGGGAAAATACCATAGTCAGTTCGTAAAAAAAAATAGATATTGTAATACGATGTGCCTACAAACAGACAATCATTAATGTAAAGTAGAAGTCAAAATTAGCACATAATTCAAGAACCAAGCTTTTAAAATTAACCCAAAAAATTAGTTACAAAATTAACCTACATGGCAAAGATCTCTGTCTACCCCTGATAGAGGTACCCTGTGGACTGGGAGTTAAGACTCCCAGTCAGCCGAAAAAAAAAATACGATGTGCCTAATAAATATAAAATAATATTTTTGTGGTACTTTATTAATTATTTTCTTATTTCAAACATAAGCATGAAACAATCATTTGAAAGCAAACTCACCTATATAAGTTATGGTGTAAGAAAACATAAATTAAAACTACAGGATAGTAACAATGTTACAATACTCATATGTTAGTAAATAAATAATAGTATTACAAAAATATGCAATAATTACGTAGAAAGCGAAAACTTGAATAAAAATTCACTTACTTTGATACATCAGAATTTCTCGGACATCTTGGTGGTAATTTATTTTTCATAATACTCTTATGTAAAGAAGACATAATATATGACTATAACATAATAAAGTTAAACATGTGTGTATTTAGAATTATCGGATAATACCACAATTCGAGTATTTGTTTCAAAACCCCGACATTTTGTTTTAGATAAAACAACGTACAGCAGTGTTGCCAATCAGACTAAAGCATCTTAGTATATAGTATCTTATCTATGCTAAAGCATTTACAGATATTTCGCGTATAAAGTTCAGTTTCGTTCTATGGCCAGCATGCTATATTCTATTGTATGTTTGATTACTTAATAGAAAAATAAATTACAAAAGTAAATACAGGGAACCTAATTTGTTTCGATCCACGGAACAAAAAATAGAATTTCGATTAACGTCAAGTGAATAATTGGTCCCAATTTGTATTTAAACTATATTTTCAACCCATGTGAAAAATCGTCCTGTACTCTATTCAATATACGTTTGAATTGAATTGAGACGTTCTTATCAAATAGTTTCTTCGAGATCGTAACAAAATTATAAAATAATCATATACATGATAATATATTTGTAATTCGTATGTCAATTCTGACAAAATCATTTCTGTTAGGTAGAATGAAGATTAAATTATTAGAAGAATGAAGTGGATAAAATGTCATTTTAGACTTTTGAATTTTTTTTTTACGGAAGCGGTTCTTGTGTTTCTTAACTGATTTTACAATTATTGTCGTATGTCATTAACACAAAATTATTCCAGGAAACCAAAGAGTAAGCTCCTTATTTCTCTGAATCATGAACAGTGGCGTAACTATACCATCTGGGGCCCGTGGCAAATTCTTTTGATGGGGCCCTACCAGTAAAAATCGTCACGTTGTACTCAGTTTCATTTTAATAAACCCCGAGATTTTCACCAAACTCAATTACACGTTGTATATTCCCCACTAATAGCCATAGGCCTCCTCTCTTAGGTGAAAGGGAATGATCTATAATCCACACGCTAGTCCAATGCGCATTGATCACTTCACATTCATCCATAGAACATAATATCTCAATGCATTCATAATCTATTCGCTAGATTTTCGGTGAAGAAGCATCGTGAGGAAACCTGCATACATTTACAATAAGATATTTATTAAGAAAAATCTTCTTTTCGAGCTTTCTGTTCCGCAAAAGTATCTATAACATTATCAAAGTTTAAAGATCGGGCCTCAGAATTTTCAATAGATAGAATAGCCAAGTTACATAACCTGTCTTGTCTCATAGAGTTTCTTAAATAGGGTTTTATCAGTTTTAGTTTTGAAAATGATCGTTCAGTACTAGCTGTATTCAGAGAAATTATAAGAATGAATATTAATGCAGTGCATACTTTAGGAAAGCTGCATGACATAAACAGTGTTCTTCTTCTTCTATTTTATTTTTGGCAACCAGTCTTTATTTAGTAGACTATTACTGCCATTGTCAAGTGAGCAACGATATTACAAGTTTAATGATATAACTTCAATGAACTAACAAGACGGTGGCCATCTTGTTAGAACTTACTTGGGAGTTTTTGTGGCAAATCGGAATCCATGCTCCGTGGTATTATTTCCGATCCACTTCATTTGTGCACAATAACCAAACTATATTACATAAAGCACCACCAACCTTACATAATATAGAGTCAAATAACACAAGATTATGGATAAAATATAAAGACCACTACATGGCGTTCCAAGATCCCGCCAAAAACTCTCATAAACAGTTTTATTACAAAAAAGTTAGGTTTTAAACTTGGTTTAAAAATGGTTTCATACAAAATGCAACGCGCTCGCCCGAGGCAAGGTTGCGTTATCCTTTTCGCATCGCGGGTTTCTTCTCGCCCACCCCTTGTGGGGGCGTGCGGGGAATCAGTATCAGGGATCCCCCTCTGACTGAGGCATCGCTCTCCCCCCGTTACGGCGGGGGGGTCTAATTTGCGGGGGTGAAGCCGTCTTTAAACGGTTTGCCCCCTATTGTAGTCTGTCCTGTCGTTCTCAACATTCGGGTGGATCGATCAACGGAGCTTGTGCAGGTTCTACGGTGTGCGTGGGCGTTCTAATTCTCTTATTTGGTTGTCGATCATCCTGAGTTCCCTGTAGCACTCAGTACGTATTCTCCAGGCGTCTTCGGTACTTCCTGCTTCTTCCAGCCTTGAATCGAGCTCTTGGAGTACAGCATCGCTACGGATTTGAAGCTCCTGTATCATGCGCTGCGCTTCCTCTGAGCGCAGGTGTGGGTGTCTCCGTTCCGGCGAATTCGGCCGGTCGGGTTGTTCCGGGATTTCTGCTTCTTTTCTTTAAAGAACTTCTGGTTGTCGTTGGCGTCTTCTTCTCCTAGGCTTTCTCTTTTTCTGGTCTCTATGAGAGGCGTTGTTGGCGGGGGCCATCAGTGACGCCCCCGCATTTTCTAGAGCTGTCTCGGCCGCCGGCTTGGGTCGTCTTGACTCCGTGATTCGGGCTACGGTTCCGGCTCGGCGGTTCCTAAGCTCCCGTTTAAATACGGGGCAGCATCTTCTGTTATTTGCCGTGTGGGCGCCCCCGCAGTTGGCGCAGGTCACCGGCTCGTCTTTTGGACGGTCACATTGTCGGGCGGTGTGTGGATCACCGCACCGGACGCAGGCAATCTTTCTGTGGCATTGTAGGGAGGAATGCCGGAACTGCTGGCAGCGAAAGCACTGCGCGAGCCGGCGTTCCCCCCTCCAGACTTCTATCTGTATGGGCATGCTTCTTATCTTCTCGACATCATAGATTGCGGGTATTAACCCGGGGGTGCGCTTAAGGACGACGTAGAAGACGCACCCCTGTCTCCCTCGTCGTCCATTAATCTGGCGGGCGTGTTCAGGCGTAAATCCTTCCTTCTTCAACGCCTCCATGATTACTTGCGGCTCTGTGCTGCAAGGAAGTCCACGGATTGCTATCTTGAGGCCTTGTTGCTTGTGGGGCGAGTAGGTAAACCACTCTAGCCCCTCTTGCTTCTCCAGGAAATCTAATGTTATACGGTATTCTTCGGCATCAAGTGGTATGAAGCGAACCCCTTCGCCGTACACGAATACGTTAGGGCCGCGCCCCAACTTCGCCTCCAGCTGTGGGAGCTGCTCAGCCCAGTCGGGGAGGCGCTCGACCACAATCGGAGGGTAACGCGGTCCCAACGCGGTAGGTGAGGCGGGGGACGAGGTTTCGACCGAGGACGCGGTAGCGCTGTCGCTCGGTAGCGGCGCTTTAGGGTTCCGTAGGCGACCCTGATGTGGATCGCGCGCAGGTGGCGCTGCGATCGACGCATACGATTTTCGCGGCGGGGCGGGGGCGGATGCGGGTGCGCGCTCCCGTTTCGTTGGGAAATCGGTGGCGGTGACGTGGGACGATGAAGTCGACGCTGGCGCCGCAGTGCAGGCAGTCTTCTGTGGCTGGACATCTGGTGAGGCGGGTGGTATCTCGCGATCCGCGGCGGCGGACCCTGCATCGGGTTCACTGCGCACGAGGCGCAGCGCTCGACCGAGCGGGCTGGACGGCGCGTCCGGAATCGCGGGTAACACGAGCGTACCACGGGACGCATTAGTGAGCGCCAGCACGTCTTCCGAGGTGGACGGACGCGCAGGAACAGCGCTAGCCACCGGGCCATCCCCTCCGACAGGGTCCCAGCTACAATTAGCTGGGCGAGAGTGAGAATATCACTCTCGAACGCCGCTGTCGAAGAGGACCACCCAGCAGCCGGCGGCTGCCCCGCGCGCGAGGTCGACGGGCGAGGTGCAGGAACAGCAGCGGTGGAGCGGTGTCCGGAAGGCGTAGCGTGGGTCGGTGCAGGTGAAGCGGAGGCAGGTCCGGTGGGCGAAGCTGTGGTCGTTGGGTGGCGATCTGGTTGGCCCCAAAAGGGGCCTTTTGCGGGTCGTCGGCTCGACGCAAGAGGCGGAGCGGACGAGGAAGCGCTGGACTTGCGCATCGTCGCGTAGGTCGGAGCACGGGCTCTAGGACAACCTCGAACGCAGTGACGACGGGGCCGTCTGTTATCCTTTTTGACGTGACAACGTCTTATAAATTGGTTTGCCGGGTAACACTTCAAGAAACTGCGTTACGCTCCGCTCACGTTATGCGCTCACAATGAGAGCGAGTGAGAGGCACGCGTCCCTTCCACTCGGGCATGGTTAGCCCGCCTAAGAGCGAGAGATACAGACATAAAAAGTGAAAGGCACGCGTCCCTTCCACTCGAGCACAGTTAGCCCGCCTAAGAGCGAGAGAGACAGAGCGAGAGAGAGAGAGAGTGAGAGAGATAGGCATACACACCGGTTCATGTCTTGCGCTTCTATTTCGCTTAGGCGCCTGCATACAAGTTTACACGTTGCCAGTTAATTGTAAAACGATTGTGTAGTGATAATGTGATAAATAAATGTTTTAAATTGTTACTATTATTTCATCCTTCTTCCTACTATACGAATGAATATTCACATTAAAATTATTTTACCACTCAAAGTCGTTGTCACGTAAAACTTTCGCCCGTATACCGACTTTACAGGCAACCAATTTTTTTGGCAAGTGTAATCTAATGTAACCAAAGCGAGACAATAGATAAGCAAGATGGCGAAACATACCGCGAGCGCGAAACATCTAAAACGTAACCTTTTTAAAGCAAGCGTTTAACTTTTTTTTAATAACACCGAAAATGTTTTTTTATTATTAATAAATCAACAAGGTCTCTCATACACGAAGATTTTTCTATTTCGTCTCTGAAAGTGGATCGAAAACTTAGAATTTCTCTGACAAATTATTCAGATATGTCTTTTTTATATATCTCAACAATTCTAGAGGTTTTTTTAATAGATGAATGTCATTTAAAACTTTTAAAGTGGAAGGCTCCAAAACGCTGAAATTTGAAATTTCATTAATTAAAAGAAAAACGCGATTTCAATTGGTTTATAATGATGTCCAATACTCAATAAAATATGTTCACTTTGAACAAAGTTTCCGGATCTTGGAGACGCTCGTCTTCGCAAAGCTCATCAAAATGGCGTTTTACCTTCTTCTGACGAGTTTTAAAAATTCAGAGGTGATGGACCATTTTTCTGCTACACTATTTGCTTCCATTTTTAAATTTTCAAATTCATCTCGATATCTTTTCAATTCTTCTAGACAAATTTTCAAACGTTTTAGGCATTTGAAAGATCAGGGGCTTTAGAGGCTGCGTAGATAGTAAGTAGGATCTTGCAATGCAAAATCAATAACATAATAAAATTGTAGTTTTTTCTTTTTGACCGAAACAGCTTCATCTCTTTCATCTGATTTGCAATTTAACAGAATTATTTTTGTTAGCATTTTTTGGACTTCAACAAACCAAGCTTTTGAAGAAAAACGACTTCATAATGTCCTGCCCAGCTAGTAGGGTTTAATGTTTTTAATGTTATTGTTGATGACTCACTTTATTTATTAGATATATAACTCGATAAAATATTCTACCTTTTGATACTATGCTAAAATATATATATACATTTGTTGAACTTTTGAGCACTGTTCACTCGACTTTTCATTTTTTAAATCATCCTTTTTCAAGTATTGACTAATTCTAGGTAGCTTTTTATTTTTTTCTTCAGTCTCCAACTTTCTCTTTCATTTTTCATTCTCACTTAAATATTTTCTGAAACTAGACATTTTAATATCTAACTTTCACAATCAACCTTACTTTGCCACCATTTTCATATTCAATAAAAGAACAGATACTAAAAATCAAAGATACAAACCACCAATTGTCAAAATAAACAAAGTCTACGCAGTCAGTAGAGACCTCATAAAAAAAATCAAACCCGGAATTCCCCTAACATAGTGTTGCTAGCTGGCCCCAGCAGCAGCGCCACTAAAAAAGTGCAAACAAAATAAGGGAATTCCCCGATCGTCAACGCTCACCCGCGCTGCCAACGTATTGTGACAAAATATGTAGACAATCGATAGGTGCGTTCTAAAATGAATATAGATGTGCAATTACCGGTATTTTGATTGGCATTTTTTTGACGGTCATAACTACGTACAATTACTCGCCACGGGTAACGTGTACATCTCTAAAAATGAATCAACATCCTTTTGTTTAGGTTTCAATAAAGATCCGCATCCGGAGCCGGATCCGCCCGTGAAAAACACTAATCCGAAACGTACGATAGCAGTGTTTTTCGACGTCGCCAAGGCCTTCGATAAGGTCTGGCACGAAGGGCTCATATACATGTTAAATCAAGCCGGCATATCCGATAGGTTAGTTCACATCCTCCGCGATTATCTAGCCGATAGAACCTTCCGTTTTAGAGTTGACGGCGAACTCTCATCGCCTCGTCCGATACGCTCAGGTGTGCCACAAGGCTCAATTCTCGCGCCCACCCTCTTTAACCTGTTCATCAGTGACCTACCTAAGCTCCCGGGAGTCGAGGTAGGTTGTTATGCTGATGATACAGTCATCTACGCCTCTGGTTGGCAGCCGAGCAGGCTTAGAAACCGCATCGAAGAAGCCGTTAGCACACTCGGTGATTGGTTTCTTCGATGGCGCATAGGTATTAACCCCGATAAGAGTGCCGCGATACTCTTCGATCCTAGGTATCGCGCGAACAAGCTAAAGCCCATAAGGCTATACGATTGCGAGATACCTTGGACCACCGAGGTCAAGTATCTCGGCGTCACTTTAGACCGTCATTTAACCTTTGATCGTCATATTAAGAGAGTGCGAGACAAAGCCGCTATGGTCTTGGGTCGCCTCCATTACTTACTCTGTCAGAAGAGCAAACTGTCCCTCAGACATAAGCTCACATTATATAAAGTCTGTATTCGTCCGGTAATGACGTATAGTTGTCCAGTATTCGCCCACGCGAGGGATCTAAATACGCTTCAGGTTTTGCAGACCCGGGCTCTGCGTAAAATCACCGGTGCTCCTTGGTTCGTCCGGAGGGCGGATCTCCATAGGGTCCTGGAGATTCCGTCCATCTGGGCGTATATTAAATCACTCTCTACTAGCTATTTCGAGCGAGCCGCGATTCATCCCAGTCCGTTAGTGGTATCCGCCGCGAATTACGAACCCGTGCCCAACGCCGGGCGTTATAAAAGACGTCCGCGACACATTTTTATCGACCCGCCCGACGATATCACGTCAGCGAACGATCAGTACCAGCCTGTCCCTCGTAACAGAGCGTGCTCACGCCCACGCCCGCGTAACCACAGATCGCGCTGCCGTGGTCTGGAGGTTAACTTCGCTCCCGCACACCCGATTAGGCCTCCCACGGCAGCGGCTCAAGCCTAGGTTCGATCCCTCGGTAGGGAGCCCTTGAGTGCGTTGCTTGCGCGATACGGTGACACACCCATACATCACTGCTACAACACTACACGATCACCTCCACACACGTGCACGCCTACACGCTACACATCTTTGTGGAAGGGTTATTTTGAGAAAGATTTTTTCCCTTATCGAACTGAAAAACTCTCCAAATTTTCCGATAAAAATATATGGAGGAGTTGTTGAGGCGGATATGCTGGTACTCATATACGTTTCAACAACTCAAACATATATGAATAGTTAGCTAGGTTAGCTAAGTTAGGTCGCGATTTTTGCATGCAACGGTTAACAGCCAAGCCGAGGTGTGCCGTGCACCCTTGAGCTAGTTACCATTATAAAATCGGTTGAGTGCCTTAAGCGCTCGCCTTAGTAGTCCGGTGAAGCTGTTAAGACCTTGCTAGGTCAATAGCGTAGTCAGTTCGAGAAAAAAATAAAAAAAAAACTTTTGTTTAGGTTGGTTGAAATGCTTAACGATAAACTTGAAATTGTATTATGGTCTTTAGTTGTCTCACTTTGGATTTTAAGTGGAACTTATAAAAATATACTTTTCAAATGAAATAAAATACTCAGGTACAATGTAAAAAATTTTTGAACTCGTGGCCTCTTGGACCGGGGCCCTCTTGGGTCGGGGGCCCGTGGCATTTTGCCAGCCTTGCCATCCTATAGTAACGCCACTGCTCATGAATAAATCCTAAGTCCGGCCTTGTCATAGGTCCACTATAGTCAACACTACAAAACAATTGTTATTTGACTCTACTCAACACGATTATTTTTACAGATTGACTTTAGTATGTCATTCATCTGCAATTATTTATAATTGTTCTGTTTTAATAAGCTTTAGTAACTTATTAAAGACTAGCCCCTGCCCGCGACTTCGTCCTCGTGGTAACAGTTACTTTGGATCACCGCTTACACCGCTTAGCGTGATGATATATAGCCTATATACCTTTCTAGACAAATAAGCTATATAACACAAAAATATTTTTTTAAATCGTACCGGTAGTTACCACAGTAGTTACCGAGATTACTCCCCACAACGTCACAAACTCACAACATCACAAACTTTACCTCTTTATAATATTAGTAATAATATAATATCATGCAAAATATTATTGTATTTTTAGTATTTGTATAGAAGTATAGATTAAATATAAATTAATACATAGTATATAATATAATTTATAAATATACATCGTTGTGTATCAGACTCTTATAAATAAAAAAACATTACCACGTGAAACAATAAAACGTATCATTGTTTTGATTATTCTGACATTTATCTGTAGCTACCTATATTTTTGTGTTGTGTTTCGTTTGCCAAATGTCAGTTTTTGGTTAAAATAATTTTATTTTGCTAAAGAAATTATGGCTCGCCAAGGCAACTTTAAGTAGCGAAACATTTTCATATATAGAAATAAAATATGGCCTTAGATTTTAATAAATTATGCCGCATATGTCTTAAATCGGATAAAAAAATGTTCGATATTTATACCAGCTATTACCTTAAAAGAAACACACTTTATTCCGAAATGTTAGTTAATTGCACTAAAATAAAGGTATTTACACGTTTCTTTATTAAATTCTTATATAAACGTATCTTAATGATCACCCTGGGTAATGTAGTACAAACTTAAAATAATATGTATCTAATATAAAGGAGGTTCTAATGGGATAAGTAGAAAGCATAAATATCATTACTCTTTATCCTTTCAATTTCTCACAGTATTCTAAACATATTTTAAAATATCATTGACCTACATAATCATCTAAATATCCACAGCCTTCTCTGACTTAACATTTTTTAAATTATCCATTTAATTTATGTAATCTATACATAAAAAAATAATTTATTAAAACGTAACTTTCGTCTGTAATGACCATTAATTATAAAGTGTTTTTTTTTTTTTTTAACTTTATTTTTGGCAATCAATCTTTCAGATTATTACTGCCATTGTCGAGTAATCAATAATATTACAAGCGTCGTACGATCATTACAATATCAAGCGTCATGTCAATCAATATTCTAACAAGATGGTGGATCTCTTGTTAGAACCCTCCAGGGAGTTTTTGTGGCACCTCAGAATTTCATGCTCCGTGGTCTTATTTTCCATTCACTTCACTTATGCACAATAAACTAACCATATTACATAAAACACCACCAACTTTACACAATATAGAGTCAAGTAACACAAGATTATGAATAAAATATAAAATCCACTACATGACAGACTGAAATCCCGCCAAAAAACTCATATTATAAAGTTAAAACATAACTCAGATTATAAAGAGTATAGATTAAAAGAGTTTGGCTTATATTAATAATCCTCATTCAAAATTCAATACTCTTTGTATTGTTCCACCATTTCATTTAAATACAAACAACTAAAATTACTTTCATTGTTAATAAAATTGCTTTATTATAAATCTAAGTATATATTTCAAAAATTAATTCACAGCCTAACAAAGATGATGGTTTACCAAGGCAAATCTGTAAAGACTGCAGTAGGCAACTCAAGAGGTCTTATGCATTTAATTTACAATGTGAAGAGAGTGACAAAGAGCTTAAATGTTATGTTAGCAAGCAAGATTTTGAGATTGAAACTAAATTAGAAAATCAGAATGAAATAAAAGAAGAAAATGATATTAAAGATGAAAATGTAAAGGATCCCAATGGAAAATTACTCTCATTATTAGATGATAATATTAGAAAAAACTTTCAGAGTGACATAAAAATTGGTAAGATTTTTTATTATTAAAATTTCATGCGACGGTCTATGGTCTACGTCTGTCAGCGTCGGACGCGTGTATCTGTAGCTTATACCATTTTTACATTAATTATTGTAGATTTTGAAGTTGATTTTTGTTTAAAGTGTGTTGTTCTTATAACTTTGTGGTGGTGGTAAGTCCTTGTGTGTTTCTTCCTGATCGCCCTTCATTTAATACACTCTCCATTATGGAGGGTGACCCCCCCGATCCCCCTGTTCCCCCGGATATTCCAGCCTCTTCCTCAGCATCAGTAATTACTGGTAAGCGCCGTTCGAATTCCCAGAGCGAAGCCCCTACCGGTAAAAAAGCAATCACCGACCTAGATATGGGTTCCGCATCTATTCAACGGATCTACTTACACCCTAGCATTGTCATAGGGATTAATTCTTATGCTGAATCAGACAAAGGTCCTTTCGTAATCCAAATTTCACGCTCTGAACCAGATCCTGCAGCTGGCCTTACCATTCGGCCAATTAAATTTGGTCAACTACTTTTCAAGCACAGCATAAAAAATATATGTCC
Organism: Antheraea mylitta; assembly: GCA_014332785.1. Taxonomy (NCBI): domain Eukaryota; kingdom Metazoa; phylum Arthropoda; class Insecta; order Lepidoptera; family Saturniidae; genus Antheraea; species Antheraea mylitta. The sequence continues at coordinate 79,981 of JACEII010000023.1, forward strand.
AGACGGCGTGAAACTATCGGGAGAAATAAAATATCGGTAGAATTTTCGTCAGTGGTGGACGCCAATAATTTTTTAAGTAACCCTATCCTAACAGAACATAAGTATATAGCTTCTATACCGTCTTTCAATGTTACCAGAATGGGACTTGTCCGGAATGTACCAGTAGACTTCTCGATGGATGAGTTCGTTGAGAGTCTTGTATTACCTAGTCATTGCGGTCTGGTACTGAAAGCTAGACGACTGAGTAGAAAGGTCGTTACTGATGGTAAGACAGATTGGATTCCGACTCAAACAGTTGTGCTTACTTTTAGAGGTCAAATACTTCCAGAAAGAATATTTTCCTTTCACACATCTCTACCTGTTGACACGTATCAATTTCCTACCATACAATGTATGGCCTGCTGTCGTTATGGTCATGTGAAAGCTCAATGCAGATCAAAACCCCGTTGCTACAAGTGTGCGCAACCCCACGAGGGTATTTCATGTGAGGTTCCAAATGAAAAATCTATGTGTTTGCACTGCTCGGGTCAGCATTTTGCTACAAATCAGCGCTGCCCGGAACATGATAGACAAGTCAACATTAAAAAATCCATGGCTCTAAATGGAATCTCGTACGAGGAAGCTGCCCAACAGTTTCCTCAAGTGTCTAGATCATTTTCTGACGTCATCCTATCGACCACCCCTTCCCAACCCCAACTCATTCCCGCCAACAAAACTAGCTCCGATCTTACTCAATCTTCCCATTCCTATGTTAAATCCACCTTTACGAACCGTCGCCCCAAGCCTCCGCTAGGTAAGTCGTATGATAAAAGTAGCCACCAAGCAATTGTAACTACCTTGCCTTCTGTATTACCTAATGGTTGTGCATTACAAAATCCTTCTCCCGCTGATACTTCAGTACAATCTGACAGTCTTGTCAAGCTCCTTCTTCAGATTCTCATTGACCTGGTTTCCCAGAACAATCCTTCCTCACCGTCCAACGTTGCCTCTTCACTTGCCTCCTTATCCTCTATAATTCATCAATATGGATCCACTCGTAATCCTTCAATGGAATAGCCAAAGTTTACGCCCCAAGAAACATGAATTAATACATTTGATTGATAAACTCAACCCTGCTGTTTGTCTATTTCGGAGACATGGTTCGTGCCTGGTTCCCGTTTTGCAGTTCCAGGTTACGCTTGCTTCCGAGATGACAGATCTGATGGGTACGCAGGCTGTGCCCTTTTCATAAAGAGCACACTCCCTTTTTCCCAAATTCCTCTCCCTACCCACTCTCCTGGTATCAATATTGTGGCTGCCAGAGTTCTTGACATATCATTCATATCAGTGTACATCCCTCAACCTAGCGGCTCCTTACTTCCAGACATCCTCCAAGTGTTAGCGTCTATACCATCACCCATAGTTTTATTGGGTGACTTTAACGCTCACCACCTATCCTGGGGTGGGAGTCACAATGATTCTTTTGCTTGGTGTCTTTTAGAATCTTTTGATGAGGCCAACCTCTGTGTCTTAAATGATGGCTCTCCTACTCGTAGAGTTTTACCCAACCAGAATCCCAATAGCGCCGTAGATCTCTCGGTCTGCTCTAATTCCATCTCACCCCTCATTTCATGGTCTACTCTGAACTCCACTTACGGTAGTGATCACTACCCTATTATCCTTTCCATCCCCAGTAAAGTATATCCGAATTTTTGCTATTCTCCCCTATTAAAATATAGATTATCCCGCGCTGACTGGAGTTTGTACTCTAATCATCTCGACATTGCAATCGACTCTCTCCCTGACCCTTGCCCCGATGAGATACTTCTCACCTATTCAAAATTCATTGAAGCACTTACTGGCAGTGCAAATATTCACATTCCTTTGTCAACTCATCCAAAAAGCAAAATTTCTACACCTTGGTGGGATTCTGAGTGCTCAGTGGCTCTCAAGCAAAGAAAAGAGGCTGAAAAGAGATACAAATCTGCGATGACTTCTGAAAATTTTATGAGTTTTCGACATATTTCTGCAAAAGTAAAAAGACTTTTACGTTTAAAAAAGAGACTGGGGTGGCTCTCATTTTGCGAATCATTGTCTCCTAAAACTCCCTCTGCTTTAGTGTGGCGTAATATAAAACGGTTTCGTGGGGCTGCCAATTATGATAACCTGTCTCATAACGACCATCGTGCGTGGTTGGAGGACTTCATCAATAATCTATCCCCTGATTTTGTTCCATCCCCAGATATGCTCCCAGTATACTCAGTTCAATGTACTAGTCCAACGAGCATGGATGACTCCTTCTCGCTTATTGAATTAGAAATGGCTCTAGACGGACTCTCCGATTCTTCGCCCGGGCTAGATGGAATTCCTTATTCGTTTATATCAAAATCGTCCAGTAAAAATAAACAGTACTTCCTTCGCTTAATTAATACTATATACAACTCCCAACAAATCCCAGATCCTTGGAAAACACATCTAATCATCCCTATTCTCAAACCTGGTCAAAATCCAACCGACCCTAAAAGTCGTAGGCCTATCGCCCTCTCTTCAGCCTTGGTTAAAATAGTGGAGCGCATGATTAAACTCCGTTTGGAATGGTTCGCGGAGAACAACAATTTAATATCCAAATCTCAATTCGCATTTAGAGGAGACAGCAGCACACTTGATAGTCTTGGGATCTTCACGACTGACGTGCATGTCGCATTTAGGAAGAAAGAGTATTTGGTGGGAGTTTTCCTAGACATCGCGTCTGCATATGACAACGTTATGCTTCCCGTCCTCAGGAATAAGCTAATTCAGCTGAGGATCCCGGTTAAGCTAGCTTTCTTTATATGCAACATCCTGATGGAGAGAAAGGTCATCATAAAATATCAAGGGTTCTTCTCTTCTCCTCGCACTGTGTGGAAGGGTTTACCCCAAGGCTCTGTTCTCAGTCCGATGCTGTATAGTCTTTACACCCATGACATAGACCAAGTTGTGAACCCGTTCTGTTCCATATTACAATACGCCGACGACCTCGTTCTTTACACTACAGTATCGGAACCGAGTAATGCTGCATCCAGATTAAACTCTGCCCTTCAGTACCTTTCGCCATGGTTACTGGAACATGGTCTCTCTTTGTCAGTTCCCAAGTGTGCAGCGGTCGTGTTCTCCAAACGGAGAAATATCCCTGTAGTTCATATCAGAGTGGGTGAAGAAGAAATTCCCCAGGCAACGAAGATTAAATTTCTAGGTATTTGGCTAGATGCTAAAATGACTGGGTCTCCGCATGGGGATTATATCTCTGGCAAATGTGAGAAGAACATCAATATCATGCGGTCGTTATCTGGAGCGTGGTGGGGAGCTCACCCTTTTGCCCAAAAAATGCTTTACAATGCTATCATACGTAGCCATCTAGATTACGGAGCATTTATTTTAGATCCCACTAATAAAGGAGTCTCTGAGAAACTCTCAAAAATACAATCAAAATGCCTTCGCATTATCTTAGGGGCCATGAAATCCTCACCCATCGACGCGATGCAAGTGGAATGTGTGGACCCCCCTTTATACCTACGCAGGCAATTCCTTTCGGACAAGTTCCTATGTAAACTCTTCCAAAACTCCGAACACCCTCTTCTACAGAAGCTAAGACATCTAGCGTGCATAGTTGAAAACGAGGGTTACAACTCCTTATTCGATTTGCCTTGTCTTCTACGCAGTTACATCAAAATTTCCCGGCTAACTATTCCCATCCTGCAGTTTCCATGTAAGATTATTTTCTCGCTTCCTTATGAAGCTTTGCTGTATCAACCTAATATAATCCTAGATCTGGGCATTCAAAATGACCTAGTAAATGCTAACAGAATTTTAAAAGACAAGCTTGCTTCACAATTTTCGGACTGGCTAGCTATCTACTCTGATGCATCCAAACTGGCCCAAGATAAAAATGTGGGAGCAGCCGTGTGGATACCCTTTTTTAAAATCATTCTTAGTTTCAAGTGCCCTTCAGTTTCAACAGTGTTTACTGGTGAGTCCATCGCAATCTTAGAATCTATAAATTTTGTAATTTCCCATAGTATCAAAAAGTCTATCATTTTCACTGACTCAAAAAGTTGCTTGCAAGCCATACTGGCTAATCCTTTCAAATCCAAATACAGATCCCCCATAATTTGGAAAATCAAAGAATCCCTGTATATTTGTAAACAGCAAAACTTAGAAATCGTCTTGGCTTGGATTCCGGGTCACTCGGGCATTCCAGGCAATGAAACCGCAGACTCCTGTGCTAAACAAGCTGGCAACATAGGTTCCCTAGATCATTTTAAGATCATTCCAGGGGATCTATGCACAAACATGAAACACCAGTTGTTTAAAGCTTGGAATGTTCAGTGGAAGACATCATACAAGGTTAAGGCAAAATTTTATGGGTATATTCAACCTACCATCCCTAGTAAACCCTGGTTTTCCTTATTTCGGAACGTAGACAAGAGTACGATATCGGTCATCTGTCGTATTCGTTTAAACCATGCCTGCACGCCTGTCCATCTGGCAAAAATTAGAGTCCGGGATCATTCGCTATGTGAATGTGGTTTGGACGAAGGAAACTTGGACCATATTTTTTTTAATTGCCCAAAGCGGAGTGTGTCACTTTATGACATACTCCCCCAGGAGATATCCCGTCCCACCCATATGCAATTTCTTCTCTCCCTCTCCTTTACCCCTTTTATTTCCCTTTTGTGCAAATATATTAGCGTGTATAGGATTAAGCTATAATTAAACATTGTACCATAGTTTCCTGTATTAGAGATATATTGTACATATATAAGGTATATACTTACTAACCTAGATGTTTAGAAATTTACTAACCTCAAGGGTGTATTGTCTTTTTGTTACATGTTGCACATAAATGGTGGTGGTTAAAATCAACTTCTTATCTTCTTTTGTTAAATTATTATTAATTAGCAGTTAATTACCATTATAGTTCAAAACGTACATGACACTGGCAAAATTGTGGATTTTTCCACAGAGGCCAAAGACCAAATAAAAAAAAAAAAAAAAAATTTCATGCAACAAGTCTATGTAAGAGTTTCTGATTTTTTTTTTAATTAAGGGGCATAAATGCACCACAACATGTGATATAGGAGCAACTGGGATATATGAATGTTATAATTATTTCAATGATGAATTAATTGAGAGCTTATTAATATATTTTTAAGAAGTAAGTAATGAATTAAGTAGGTGATAGAGCCACACCGAACCGATAACTCGTTTGGCTCCTTTTGAATTGTAAGGACTGAAATGTTGATAAAGAAATTTCTCTTATATAAATAACTAGCCTCTGCCCGCGACTTCGTTCGCGTGGACATAGTTAATTTGGGCTAACTAATATGTAGTGAAAGCTCTCAAGAGGAAAAAACACCCTGATTTTTAAACATTCTTCATTGGTGCTCCGCCCTTATTGGTTTTAGCGTGATGATATAGCCTATACCCATCCTCGATAAATGAGCTATATAACAATGAAAAAAATTTTCTAATCGGACCAGTAGTTCCTGAGATTACCTCCTACAATGTCACATTTCACAACATCACAAACTTTACCTCTTCATAATATTAGTATAGATTTTGAAGAAACTCAAGACAACTTCTTGACTAACTATGTCTCTTTGTACTAGCACTATGTCACTGGAACTTTATAAAACATGTACAACTGAATCTGAGAATGCATTTAGGTGCTATATAGATCCTGTATAGGATAATTAGAAATGACAATAGTATTTTCCATGAATAAAATTGCCAATGCAAGCTAGTTTTAAATAAATAAATTTGTTTCAGAGTTTATGTACAATGTTGATAATGATAGTTGTTGGGATGCTGATGATGACAACCTTCTGTTAGAAGAAATCAAGTCAAAGAAGAGACTAGATGGTAAATTTAGCAATAATTATTTAAAAGCTTCTTTTCCTAACAGATTTTTTTTTATTATCAAAGGAGGCAAACAAACTGGTGAGTCACGTGATGTTAAGTGATCACCACTGTCCATAGACACTAGCGACATCAGGGACGTCGCAAGTGCGTTGCCAGCCAGCATATGGGAGAAGGGGGAAGGGAGGGAAAGGGAAAGAAGGAAAGAGGAAGGGACATGGGCCTCCGGCTCCCTCACTGACCGAACGAAACACAACAATGCAAGCACTGTTATTTCACGTCGGTTATCTGTGAGAGGGGTGGTACTACCCCGGAGGAGCCGACCCATTCATGCTGAAACCAAAAATAGCTCCAGCGGGGCTCTACCACCTACAAATGTAGTAGAATGTATCATTGTTCATTGTGGTTCTTAGATCTTAATGTCAAAGTATATTTGCTGGAAAATCGAGGCCAAGCTCTCAGGGAAGGAAAACCTCATGATGGAAAAGAAGCATGGTGATAGCTTTTTTTAATCAGACATATGTATACAGCTTCCACTCGTAAGTTGGAAGTCTGTCACCAAGCTCATGTTGATGTGTCCTGGCAGATGCGCTGGAGACTTAACCTTCCTCTTTTTACATCACTTGGGATTATGATGAAATGCCAAAACATATAGTATATATAGGTGGTAGAGCTATAACTAGTTTCAGCATGAATGGGTCGGCTCACTATGGGTAGTACCACCCGACCAACAGAAAACCGACGTGAAGTAACAGTGCTAGCACTGTTGCGTTTCGTTTGGTCAGTGAGAGCGCTGGAGACCCACCTCCCCTCTCGCTTTCCCTCCCTCCGACTTCCTCCTCCTTCCTTTCCCACCAACACAGGCTGGCAGCGCACTTGTCACTTCCTTGGTATTGCTAAAATCTATGGACAGCGGTGATCATTTAACATCAGGTGACCCACCTGTTCGTTTGCCTCATATGGTACAAAAAAATATATATTATATACTATATAAACTCCATATTTCATTTTGTAGAAGCAGCGGACACTAGTGATGGGAATGATAACTGCATGGAAGATGATTCCGTTTTGTTGGATGATATAAATATAAAAAAAAATTTGAAGGGTAAGTACCGTTTTAAACAATTTAAAAAATGAGGTTATATGTTTGTCTCTATTTTTTTTAATGTATGTATATTAATATCCTCATCAAGTTTTAATCGATTTTTGAATGGGTAACAGAATATTAAGTATATAAATATTTTTCTGTTGATTATTCTTGGACTGTTATTTTAATTGACAAGTCAGCCAGTATTATCAAAATCGTGAACCATGTAGCATTCTGCAATAACCATAATCAATAAATTATGGTTGATGTTTGACCACTGCTAATTTAGTGTATTAATCTGTAATAGTTAATAGTAATAATTGTTGTAAAATAATGGGGGTGTAAGGGGTGTCGAGTAACATCTTGAGACTTGAGACACCCAAGCCAACCTCACCTGCACGTGGTGCACCCTGCTGAATAACGAACGAGGCAATGGCGAAAGGGGGATGGTAGGATTTTACAGCCCGACTGGGTTGCAACCACCATGTATATGACGAAAAAACCCGTCATAGTGACTCGCTTCTGCGCGTTGCGTTTCGGGATCAGCCTGTGCATATCCAGTACCGGGTGATTTTCGTCATTATGGCCGGCATGACAGCGGCGACCGACGAGGGATAATCTGTCTCTCAGTGGTTGCCGATGTTTTTGGATTGTACTATGCTTAACATCAGGTATAGTGCAGTCACTATGTCGTGCTTCGATAAAAAAAAATAACACAACAACCATTCATGTAATTTATTTTATAGAAACGGAGTATGTGGAGGGCAAAGTAAAGGCCAAAAGAGGAAGAAAGAAAAAAGGTCAGTTTCTGAACACTCTATGAGATTTTTCTTACATTATTTAGAATGTTATTATAAAATACTCAATAAAATTGAGATGGCCATTGCTTTACAGGCTGGTTTTTTGACTGGTTTAAATTCTGAAACAGTTGAATTAAATTCTGGACATCCAAATATTATTTAAGCACTCATTATGGTATAGAGTTTTCTGTGCCTTGCTTATTTTTGATAACAAAGTGGTGTAAATAGTGAATGTCGGCAATATTTATCGTTTTTTCTTTACAATTGAAATACAAAACATGTAAAAAGAATATGACTATGCTTACATAAGCTAATTAAGGGGGAAAAAGAACTTTGTTTACTTTTGCTGACAAGAGGAATGAACAAGTAAAAATTATTAAAATTCTTGTACTTAATACATGTCATCCACTTGGGTACCTACCATCTTCCAAGCAACATAAAGGCTTAATCCACAGCTGTCTGTCAACCCGCTCCTGCTCCAGGCTTAACCTAATACCATCAGCGGAGATTGTGGTTAACGCTAAAACCTACCGACATGAAAAACACAACTAACACGGTGTGTTGTAAAGGCACACGATAGAAGTGAAACTTCCGTATCACAGGGAAAATTTTAAATTAATAAAATGACAATAAAAACCAACGGCTTAACCTAATACCCTCAGCGGAGATTGTGGTTAACGCTAAAACCTACCGACATGAAAAACACAACTAACACGGTGTGTTGTAAAGGCACACGATAGAAGTGAAACTTGTGTATCACAGGGAAAATTAATAAAATGACAATAAAAACCAACGTGATACGTCCGACGTTGCATAACTTCGGTGATCGGTCGAGAACCGGTTTTATCAAAACTGTAATTGACAGTGTTTACCTCCACTTTTCGACACAAGAAAAGGTTGCAGATCAAAATTTTAAAATCTTCCCATAACAAGTTTCACTTAAAAATTATTTTATTGTTATTAGTGATGTTGAATGGTGTAGCACCACCAATGCCCGACAGCAAGTTACCTCACCAGTGCGACATCTGTGGCAAATTCCTCAGTACGAAGAGTAACCTCAAGGCTCATAAAATATGCCACACTGATATAAGACCATACAAATGTCCCGACTGTCCGGCAGCATTTAGGTGAGTATAGAAGATTTGTTTATTATTATACTGTCTTCTAGCCCCAATTCAACTAAAGCGACTGAAATATGTAATTTAGGTTTGTAACATATTTACTAAATTCTGAATTGCCTTTTTGTTTGGTATAAGATATCTGATAGTCATTTAAGTTAAATCCAATATCAATTCAAGCAATTTCATTTGCATACTCTTCAAATCTCTTGTTGATTCCTTTTGTGTTGTTTGAGAAAAGATCCACATAGCGCTGGTACAATTGTGAAATAGTTTCACAAGAACCATAGAACCATAAAACTTTGTAAACATCACACATGCAAATATTCTTTGTTGAGAGGCAAGACCAGGGGTTAGGCGGGCGTAGGGACTGTGTAGGTAGGTTTGGTTAGGGTTAGGGATTGTTAGGGCGGGGGGTTAGGGGGGTGCTGGATAAGTATCCTCTGGCTTGACTACCTACTCGGTGGGTTGGCAAGTCCAGGGATTGGAGGGTGTAGGGATTGTGATAGGTAGGGTAGGGTTAGGACCGTGGGGTATGGGGGGGGGGGTGCGTAGTTTAGCGTAGGCCGGAGGGGACCTCAGGGTGGCTCGGGCGGAGGAGGAGTAAATCTCGGTAAAAAATCAACCACTAGGTGGCGGCGGAGCGGATGGCCTCTCCGTTGCCAGCTGTACCCAGGGGGAAAGGGTCGGGGGCCCGGACTCCCATTGCACGAGTTTGAGGAGCTGGGAGGCAGCCCTACAACCGGGTTGCCTCAGCTGGGTGTGGCGTGGGAAACGCCTGCCGCCGGCGGTGTTGCGGAGCTTGCTCACGCAACCCCGGGACACTCCCATAGTGCGGCGTAGGTTGTCGTGGAGTTTTAGCCGGTTCGAGTCGCCGTTTTCGGCCCCACCCCTGCGTGACTCGCACGCGGGCGTGGATGACTCAAGTTGGGCTCCACTGGCAGCTTCGACAGTCCATGAGGATTTTCTCTTCACGTAAAAAAAAAATGTCAGCTCAGATAGGTCGCGAATTGCACGTGTCGGGCAGCAGCCCAGGCCGAGGAGTGCCGTGCACCCTTGAGCTAGTTGCCCAAATAACGAGAGCCCCAAGCGCTCGCCTTAGTAGTCCGGTGAAGCTGTTAAGACCTTGCTGGGTTTAATAGCGTAGTCAGTTCGAAAAAAAAAAAAGTAATTATAATTACTACCATTATCAAAAGAGGTTTAAAATTAAATAAAGAGAGGTAGGTGGTTTTTTTCTGAACTGACTACTTTATTGACCTATCAAGGTCTTGACAGATTCACCGTACAAGTTTTAGAGGGTAATACCAACGCTGAAGCTATTACTGCTTTCAGCATGAATGGGTCGGCTCGGTCTGGGTACTACCAACTGGGTACTACTGGGTACCCAACCCACAGTAACACCAACTTGAATAAAAGTGCTTTCATTGTTGCATTTCGTTTGGTCAGTGAGAGCGCCGGAGACCCACCTCCTCTTCTCTCCGTCCTACTGTTCCTACCTTCTTTCTCTCTGCCCCCCCCAAAACACAGGCTCGCAACGCACTTGCGACCCCTTGATGTTGCTAGTGTCTGTGGACTTACTCAGTATCAAGTGACCCGCCTGTTCGTCTGCCTCGTATGGAATAAAAAAAAACATAATAATTGGACTATAAAGCAATGTATGGAGTTCCTTATTTTGTAATTTCCCTTTTAGCGCCATTTTGGTACATAAATATAACTACCGCCCACGGCGCCATCTATTAGGCACTTAACATAATTATATATTGTGGGTATATGACCTTAGTCGAACGTGTCTTTTAGCAGTAACACAATCATTCATAGGTGTATTAATAAATATATAGTGTATTTTAAAAGTCAGTGTCAAGCAAGTTGGTGTCAAAAAGATATTATAGAGTGGATTAATATGTGAACGATAGTCTGGAATTCACTCCTCTCTGTGCATCCACAAAAAAAAAAGCGATTGTTTCAGTTTGGAAATATATAGACTAAAAAAATGTTCTCGATGACTCGGTTGATTTCCGAGTTTTGACGTCAATAAATGCCTTATTAGGGCCTAAACTGAATAAAATATTTTTGAATTTTGATTATTGATTATATATTTTACATTTCAGAGGTCATAGTGCGTTGTTCCAGCATAAAAAGGTCCATACAGGCGAAACTCCTTACCACTGCGAATACTGTCCGAAACAGTTCAGCCGACGTACAGGTCTCGTGAACCATATAAGGATGCATACCGGTATGTTTATAAATCTATTACTACGCCATGTCGAAATCTAAACCGCCTTAAAGCGTTAAGTGTCAGGGGTTACCTATACTAATATTATAAAGAGGTAAAGTTTGTGAGTTTGTGACATTGTAGGGGGTAATCTCAGGAACTACTGGTCCGATTTGAATAATTCTTTCAGTGTTATATAGATAATTTATCGAGAATGGTTATAGGCTATATATCATCACGCTAAGACCAATAGGAGCGGAGCACAGATGAAAAATGTTTCAAAATCGGGATTTTTTTTCCTTTTGAGAACTGCTGCGTGTTAGTGTTAGTGTATCTATTCCACGCGAACGAAGTCACGGGTCGAGGCTAGTCGTATAGTTTGGCTTATAGCATTTAGGGCCTTGAAGTTTTTGTATACTAGAATTAGCATAAAGAAATGCTACGGTCCACGTGGGTATAGTCTCTTTTAGTAATTTTTATTAAAAGTACAAAATCATTGTTAACCTGATAGCCCCACACAAGTATGCGTAAGACTATCAATCGTTTAATCTTTTTTTTATGTAAGTATATAGAACTTACAGTTGGGCAAAATCCTATCCTATCATTAAAATTTTTTTTTTCGAAAATTGTGTTTTTTTTTAGTTTTATAAGTCCAGAGTGTCCTTCTTACGAAAGGAAATTGAAATATCTATATACTCCACGTCAAATTTATCAAATGTCGGTTTTTCTAGCGACATAGTTTTTTTTTTTTTTTATAATATCAAAGGAAGCAAACGAACAGGTGGGTCACGTGATGTTAAGTGATCACCACCGTCCATAGACATCAGCGACATCAGGGATGTCGCAAGTGCGTTGCCAGCCTGTATATGGGAGAATGGGGAGGGGAAGGAAAAGGAAAGCAGGATGGAGGAAGGGACGTGGGTCTCCGGCTCTGTCACTGACCGAACGAAACACAACAATGCAAGCACTGTTATTTCACGTAGGTTATCTGTGAGAGGGGTGGTACTACCCCGGAGGAGCCGACCCATTCAACAAATTATATATAAATAAATAATATATAGTGGAGTCAACAAAAACAATGAAATACTAATAACCCTGTTTCGCTTACAAATTGATGAAATAAAAGTCGAAGGTATATTAAAGCAGACTGACAAATTAAAAGTTTTTCAAAACTAAATGTATCTCATTCTAGGTGAAAAACTATACAGTTGTGAGATATGTTTCAAGAACTTCGTGCAGAGTGCTCAACTCTCCATACACATGAAACGCCATAAGGGTGATAAGCCATACCTATGCCAGGAGTGCGGAAAAGGTTTGTGGATATCTATACTACTAAAACTAACTTAAACTACTCAATTAGGCCTCCCACGGCAGCGGCTCAAGCCTAGGTTCGATCCCTCGGTAGGGAGCCCTTGAGTGCGTTGCTTGCACGATACGGTGACACACAAATATACATCACTGCTACAACACTACACGATCACCCCCACACACGTGCACGCCTACAGGCTTACACATGAAAGTGGAAGGGTTTACTTTTTTCCCGTATCGAACTGAAAAACGCTCAATTTTCCGATAATAAATATATGGAGGAGTTGTTGAGGCGTTTATGCTTGGTACACGTATACGGTTCAACAACTCATACATATATGAATAGTTAGCTAGGTTAGCTAAGTCGCGATTTTGCATGCAACAGGCAACAGCCAAGCCGAGGTGTGCCGTGCACCCTTGAGCTGGTTGCCAAAATAAAATAGGCTGAGTGCCTTAAGCGCTCGCCTTAATAGTTCAGTGAAGATGTTAAGACCTTGCTGGGTCAATAGCGTAGTCATTAAAAAAAAAAAAATTATAGTTAATAGACAAGCAGCATAATTGCTGATACGTCTATATCATAGTGTGTCGAAAATTTTTGTCAGATTTGGTCATTGCAAATGTTCACTTTAAAGTGAGTTTATTAGTCCGGAGCCAGTTGTCGAGTCGGTTTTTAAAGATATGTACAGAATTAGCAGATACCATTTCGTCAGGCAATCGGTTTCAGTTTAGAACCACTCTATTACTAAGGAAATTGTGGGCTTTTTTTTCGAAATGACTACGCTATTGACCCGTCATGATCTTAACAGCTTCACCGGACTACATCAAATTGTGGGCAATTGTTGTGTGTGAAAGTGTTTGAATTATTTAAATTTGATTTCCTCTTGTAGATCTTGATGTGTCTCTCAAAGTATTACAGTTATAAAGAGGTAAAGTTTGTGAGTTTGTGGCGTTGTGGGGGGTAGTCTCAGGAAGTACTTGTCCTATTTGGAAAATTCTGTCAATGTTATATAGCTCATTTATCGAGAGGATGGTTATGTCTCTCTCTTGGGATCTTATGTCCCCATTAGAGGGCAGAGGGCAGACACAATGCTTCTCCGTCTCGATCGGTCGATGGATTGATGCTTCACCTCAATCTAAGTAAGTCCAATCTTCGCGGACTCCGCGAGCACAGATCTTCGCCAAGTTTGTCTAGGTCGACCACGCGTCCCGCCTGCCCCGGGGATTCCAGTCCAATGCCTAATTAGGGATATGGCTGTTGTCCCTTTGCAAAGTGTGGCCAATCCAGGTCCATTTTCGACGTCGCACTTGATGGTCTATGGGATCTTCATGGCACATTTTCTACAACTCTGCATTGCTGATTGTTATAGGCTTGGGGGCTGGGGGGCTCAGGCTTGAGGATGGTTATAGGCTATATATTATCACGCTAAGACCAATAGGAGCGGAGCAAAAATGAATAATGTTTTCAAAATCGGGGTGGTTTTCCTCTTGAGAGCCTCCGCTGCATACTAGATTTAAGTTTCCTCATATTTCCTGCTATTTTATACAAATTGAATTTTTTATGTATTTCAATATTTATAGGGTTTCCGATAAAGGCGGATCTCCGAGTACATCAGAGGATACACAATGGTGAAAAACCTTACAACTGTCATCTTTGTACGAAGACATTCGCCACGGCCGGTAACCTCTCTATACATATTAGGATACATAATAAGGAAGTCAGGTGAGTATTTTCAAGTTTTATATCAAAATGCACTGTATCATTATTGGATAATTCTTTTTAGCAGTGTGGTTGCAGAAAAAAAAGTTAGGCACTAATATATGAAAATTCAATTCAATATAACTGTGTTCTGTTTCGATTTTTTTAATTAATTGCAATGGAATTATTCAAATTTTACAATTTGTAAATTAAAATTGTTATCATTACTCTGGTTTTCATATCTTTTGGTTCTCCAGATACTAATTATGTACATTTCTATAAAAATTATATTGAATACATGATAGTCTCACTAATTTTAATTACAAAATATCAATATTAAATGTGCACATGCCCCTATATTATATGTCGCTAGTTTGACTAAAGCCGTGAAAGCGCAATACGATCGGTAATGCTTACCAGCGTGTCATGACGCGAAATTATAAATATACTTTCTGCCAAAAATACCACTTAACGTGCCTAAAGAAGTTTACACCTTAAAAAAACTTAAGCCGTCACGGGACGCCCGGCAGATGTGAAACATCAAAATTGTTTTTTATAAGTTATATGCATAAACAGATTACGACAGGAATCAGTTATGGCATAATGAAAATATAAAGCTAAAAAATTATAGATTAGTTCTATGAAATAATGACTGTTTATTTATTTTATTACATAAATATTCATTTTTATTAAATACAAAAATTCAACTAGCGCTCGCGTAGTGTGTTTGACGGCATTTATCAAAGGGCGCTAGGTTGTCGGCGCGTGCCGCGTAACACTACTAGAACAAGTGGCCTACAAGATAGGGTTGCAATTGTTTTTTAGTATCTCATAAATATTGCAATGTTAGTATTTCGCGTCGCCACGCCACAATCAGATTTACCCTACGCCTATAGATGTTTAAATAAATGTAGTAAATGTTTTTTGGTTTTCAGATATAACTGCGAGGTTTGTCAAAGAGGATTCGTAACGTGCAGCGCTTACAATGTCCACCTAAAACGTCATAAAGGCCAAAGGGACCATCATTGTGAATGTGGCAAAACATTTTATACGTCCTCCGCTCTTAAACAGCATAAAGTTGTTCACACCGGTGAAAAAAAGTACCAGTGTAAGATATGCGAGAGGAAATTCACACAAACTAGTCATCTCAGTCGCCATTTTAAAAGGGATCACGCGAAACCGAATATGCCAGTGCCTTCGTCTGATCATTATAAAATAGTATTGCAAGGTGATAAAATGTTCGGTCTAATAGATGGCGCTTTTCAAAAGATGGCGACTGTCGATTCAGATGTCAAATGTGAAGGATCGTAGTGATGTGCTGTGGTTTGATTTTACGGTTTTTATTTATATCGGAAAGTATTAAAAAAATTAAATGTTTGTCTACCTCAATGCTATAAATCTCATTGGAATATTTATTAATATTATTATTTGGATTGGCATCTTTAATTAATTAAGTTACAGAATAATATATATGAATATTTTACGCAATGTACCTACAATATTTATATTTTAGATTAAGCGTTAAACTGATCATTTTAACATGGTACAATTAAGGTTTAAGAAAAGGAAATCTCATAAGAAAATTACTACTTAAAAATTAAACTATCAAAGTTGTATTTTGTTCACTATGAGCGTTAAAGGTACAACAAGAATTTGAATAATTACCTGATGTTTATTGTATGATTGTGTTATTTATTTATTCTTTTTCTATTGACTTTGAAATTGGCGTTTGACGACATCCTCATTTAATGTTATATTATGATGTGACTGGAGATGTACTGAACTTATAAGGGATCTGCCTCTAAACAGCACCTACTAAAGCGAACTTACTAATTTACAGGTTTTTAGTTTACGGTAGCAATCCCAACTATATTAAATATAAAAAAAGATCCGACTATCTTTTTTCGTTATTACCGGTAACGAAATTGGTTAACAGCGAAAAATCTTCATGTTAACTATGTTTTATCAAGAAACAAATTTTAATAAAACAGTTGTCATTAATTATAAATTCCCTTAATAACGTCAAAACCGTAATTTATTAATATTGCAATAAATGTGAAAAATATATGTGTACGTATTTTGTAAGTGCTTTTTATTTATATTGAATTAGCTTTTGCCCCTGACTTCGTTCGCGGTAGTTTAGATTTTAGATATCCCTGCGGAACAGCACATTTTGTTTGGTTAAGAAATGACCTATGTTTTTTCCTGTGCCCGGGAGAAGATGCATTGAACATTTTAATGAGTAAAGGTGTGAAAGCATAGCAACAAACGAACTCTAACTCGCATTTTCGAAACCGTTGCTTTTTGTTAAAAGTCGATATCTTTTACATAACGCTAATGTTTTGAATAAGTGCTGAAAATAGAATAAGTAAAAATACTTTTCCTATATATGTCGTAAATTATTAATGCACGAAATGTACTTGCAAAAATAGACGTTTTTGTAATATTTTTATCTATTTTACACAAAAAAAAATTAAGTTCGAAGGGTTGATGGCTCAGTAGTAGTGTATTCAAACACTTGTGTCCATCATCATTTGTATGAATCCCGATTTTATTTAAAGAAAACATCTAAAGAAATTATAAATATTTTTGTATGTGATTAAAGGCTGCCGCGTCACCGCTTATGGACATCTGTGACACAAGGTGAATCACAAATGCGTAGCCGGCCATTGAGAAAGGAGTAGGCTCGGTTTTTACCCTCCTGATAAAATAACGGCAGTGAACGATCAGTACCAGCCTGTTTCTCCAAACAGAGCGTGCTCACGCCCACGCCCGCGTAACCTCAAATCACGCCGCCGTGGTCTTGGGGTAGATTTCGCTCCCGCACACCAGATTAGGCTTACCTCGGTAGCGGCTCAAGTCTAGGTTCGATTCCTCGACAGGGTAAGTTGAGAGCGTTGCTTGCGCGATACAGTGACACAAAAATTTATATCTCTGCTACAACACTGCACGATCACCCCCACACACGCGCACGCCTACACGCTTACACATGGAAGTGGAAGGGTTTTATTTTTTTTCCCGCTTATCGAACTGAAAAAACTCTAATTTTCCGATAATAAATATATGGAGGTGTTGTTGAGGCGTGTATGCTTGGTACACATATGCGTCTCAACAACTTAAACATATATGAATAGTTAGCTAGGTTAGCTAAGATAGGTCGCGAGTTTGCATGTAACAGGCAACAGCCAAGCCGAGGTGTGCCGTGCACCCTTGAGCTAGTTGCCCAAATAAAATCGGCTGAGTGCCTTAAGCGCTCGCCTTAGTAGTTCGGTGAAGCTGTTAAGACCTTGCTAAGACAATAGCGTAGTTAGTTCGAGAAAAAAAAGGCTCGGTTTTTGAAGGTTTGTAATTTATATTAGTACAAAAACGCCACCTTTGGAAGTTAATTTCAAAGAAGTGAATATGAGGAAAACATGCGAAAACCGCGCACAATAGAAGATTACTGTCCATCCAGATGACATGGATATAGTTACAATCCGTAATGAGTCGTTCGGTAATGAAACTCATATAGCGATCAAATGTAACTGTTTTTATAACTACATAATATATAAGCTATATTCAGCAGCAGGTATCAATTCGTGGTAGATTTTGTAAAAGCCGCAATGTTAGAGACGAAGCGCCAAAATTTTTTTTTTTTTTTCAAAATGTCTACGCTATTGCCCCAGCAAAGTCTTAACAGCGTCACCGGACTACACGAAGCGCCAAAAGCTCAATCAAGCCTTAAAGAAAACATCTGGTCACCGACGATTCGAGCCGCTCCGTGTTGGATTTGGTCAAAAGGAAATAGATGCCAGTAAGGTGCTGCGGCTTAGAGAGAGAGAGTTGTCCGTGTGTGGACGAACTTGCTCCGGTGTGACATACAATAAACCATTAAACATTATAACATAAATTAGAGTTCTCATGAACCGAATTAAACTTTACCCGATTTCTCTATAGATTGAGAGATATTTTTTGTTTATGATAATTATGATTCTTTGAAGCGTAATTAACATTGCACATTTTAAATAAACTATTATTGTAAACATACATTGTTGTCCCATATTTACAATACAGGGACTGTGCAGGTGTTGTTTTATTTATCGAGATATATAGGTATAACACCGGTATAGGTATAAAAAACACCGGTCTTAAGTGAGGATATAAACTAAGAAAATATTATTATGGTTTTATTTGTATTTGAAAAATTGGAGACATTTCTTAAACTTGTATAAGAAGTTTAAAATCTAAATAGTTTTGTAAAAGTTCTGAAGACCTCAGAAAAAAAAAACGATAAATATAGTGATATTTATTGCCTAAATGAATTACTGTTGATTATCTCTAACATTGTTTGTTACAAAGTTCCGTTAAATGGGAAAGGAGATCCGGATTCAACCCTGAGGTGAATGCGTTTTAAGACCCACGCGAAATATAAAATTTTGTTTCGAGACAAATTTATTGGTAAAATAAGGCTGTTGAACCCGTATTTTTGATACATATTATATTTGATTTTTGCAAAAAACTATTTTTGTGACCATGATCTTAAAAATTTCGAGTCAAATTTTAGATTTTCTTAATAAAGATTTATATGAATTCATAGCTTATTATTTCTCATTTCGAGGTAATCGCGTAATATGACTGTAGGTTCTAATGAACTTTCGTTACTAAAACAATTGTACTACAATATTTAAACGTAACGCGACACTATATCTCTAAGAATATTTGTATGCCAAAACAAAATTTAAAAAACACATTTTACAAATTAATTTTATTCATAAAACAATGAAATTTATGATAATTATTTAATCCTAATTAATTTTATTTTGACATTCCTTCTTGATGAATGACTACATTTACTATATGCTAATTAGAATATCCTTATAGCATAATGTAATGTAGCATAATAACTTAATTATAAAAATTAATTCTTGATGCCATATCCTCTAATTTAGATTCCAATTTTAGAATATTATTTTTTTATGTCATTATAAATCGAACATAATTCGTTTAGAACCGATAAAAGCACAGCTCTACGGAAATAAAACGTTTAGGTATTGCTAATAAACTCCTAAATTATAAACATTTGCAAGTTTTCCATAACAAAGTTAGTCGATGAAAAATAATTTAAAAAATAAATAAAATTCTAATATTATGTGTCAGTTTCTAAGAACGTATTTTTTATTTGTACTGTATATACTAAAATAGTTATATGAGATTGATACTATTTTGCATGTCATACTGTGACAAAAAATAAACTGAAGCATTAACAAAACGGACAACAAAGTGTTGAGTTGTTGAATGTAGTTTTTGCGTTTATGTTCTATTTATTTTAGGTATTTTTTACTTAATTTTCCTGATGTATTCGTGTAGTAAATGATTTAGGATGACAATGGAAAGGAGGATTAAGTTGAAAACACTTAATAGCCATATTACTTGTAAGATTTGTCGTGGTTACTTTATAGATGCAACCACAGTGACTGAATGTCTTCATACTTGTGAGTATAATGACTATAATCAGTTTTAAATGTGATAATTTACATTTCTATACACTTAGTAATATTTGTGCTCCACCTGAAACCGTAATAATAATGCCTAAATTATAATAAGATTAGTTATCGATAGAGGTGTAAAAAAGAGGGGAATTTCGGCCTCATCTGCTCTTGTAGACCTTCGTATATAATTTGATTTTAAACATACTAAATTATATGTAACTGTAAAATAGGGTAATGAAGATACCCATAAACCCTACTAATATTATAAATGGGATTGTGGCTTTATTTGTTTGTTACGGTTTCAAGCATTAATTGCTCAACCGTTCCTCATAAAATTTGGCATAGATATTGTCTATAATATAGATAAGAAAATAGGGTTTCTTTTATCCAGAAAAAGTCGTATTCCTAATGCATATAGGCATATGTGAATTCTACATAAATGAGGGTGAAGCTGCAAACAGGAACTAGTAACCTATAAGTTATTTGTAAAATTTCAGTTTGTAAAAGTTGCTTAGTCAAACATTTAGAAGAAAACAACACATGCCCAACATGCAACATAGTTATCCATCAGTCACATCCACTTCAGTACATCAGCTTCGACCGCACCATGCAAGATATTGTGTACAAATTAGTTCCAGATTTACAGGACAGTAAGTTAATTTCTTATTAGATAGTTATAAGTATTTTCTCACACTCTGTTTGTTAATTAGACATAAATTATTTATTTATTTAATAGGTCTACAACAATTGTAACATTGGCTTATTCTAAACAAAAAATATTACTTTAGTCATTGACTACAACATAGTACACATAACAGACAGTTTGGAAACTCCCTATAAATGCTCCTACCGGCACACTCACACAAACATACTCCTCGTCAAGACCCCTAAGAGGACTTCGCTGAGCTGTCCATAGAATTTCTTTCATAATTCATCTATGAGAGTATTTGTGTGAGTGTGCCATTTTTTTATGTTTGTTAGTAGTTTCCATACAGTGTCTTATATTTAGTTTTCAGTAGTCCAGTGAAGGTGTTAAGACCTTGCTGGGTCAATAGAGTAGTCATTTCAGAAAAAAAAGAAAATAAAGTCATATTTATACTGTGACTTCTATGTCCAATTTCTTAAGTAAACACAACTTGCATAGTACTCATTAATTAAAAGTGAAGACATTTTAAAATTATTTATACACTAAATTTGACAATCTACCAACAAGTTGAGCTCTTATATAATTTTTAAAATTTGGATCACTTTAAAAATAGACCAAATTTAAAATATGACTCCTTAGAAATAGATGGATTCTGTGTAAATATATTCCTTATATCACACCAACCTATACCATCTTGCTTTGTTGAGCATTCAATAAATTTTCATTTAAAAAATGGCAAAGGATCAATGAAATTTAAAATATAAGTAGTCTAGAACAATCTGTGAAAAATTTCGCATTGAATGGTCATACTCTTACACATACAGTAGTTTTAACATGATTAGCCTTCAAATCGTAACAATTTCTGAACATTATCTTTACATAGGATTACTCTTGCCTCCTTTCTGTCTCTCTTAACCTTTTATACTATTGATATGTATGGTATTTAATTTAAAATCTAAACATATTTGATGCTATATTTATCTCTTGAACCATTATTTAATACTAGGAAGCTATCTTAGCTTCTCATGGATGCAATGTAGTTAGTTAAGGTGTTAAATGCTTAAATTACTTTGATTCATTTTGGCCATTTTAATATATCGCATAGAAGCTATTTAAGAGTATTCACAGAAACAACTTTCTTTTTGTTCATAATTTTACCCTGTAATATATTTAAGATACTTTTGCAATGATGTTTTGTAAAGGGCAGTTTTGACCTACTTTTTTTTCCCAATGTAATTAAAGTAAGTAACTATTATATTGGATAAGGATTAATACTATATTAGTTAGAATAGCATTACAAATATAATATATACGATACATATACAAACATCTGAAAACTCCTTGTGACTTTATAATAATACATCAACTTTATGTTATCTTACATAAATTTAAGTACCTGAGCGACCGAGCCTAGCTCAGATCTTTAAAAACATATTTAAATTAAAATAAACTGTTAGGTTCGCATAATTAAATTAAAAAAATTCTTCTGCTGTCACTCTGATTCAAACTGGGGTTACACGGATTTTCGAAGTAACTGATTTCCATCTAAACTACTTTTGTTTTGACAGCGCTGGAGAAATCTACTTTTATATTCTAGCTTTATTTTTTCATTGCCTGAAAACTTGCAGTTAAAAAAGTTTTCTATGAATAAAATCTAGCTAGATCGATTTATCGTCCTTGAAACTACCTACATACTAAGTTTCACGGAAAGAGATAACGCTGTTTCCGAAATCCTGTATATATAAAAATATACAAGAATTGCTCCTTTAAAGGTATTAGATATCCATGTATATATAAGCCTTCCTAAAGATATTATCAAAGTGCTAGTGAAACAATTTCAAAATCTGTTCTGTGGTTTAAAAGAAAATAGAGGTGAAAATGATCTTATAAATATGTATAGATTCATTATAAGCAGTTTCATTCTATTCTAAAATTGTCAAATACACAAAACATTCATTTTTATGTCAAGGGAGGCAAAGGAACCTGGTGTTAAGTGGCTATCACCGTCCATATACACTATCAAAACCAGGGGAGTCGCAAGTGTGTTGCCAGCCTGTGTATGGAAGTGAAAAGGAGGTGGGCTTCCAGCGCTCTCACAGATCAAACGAAACGCAACAATGCAAGCACTGTTACTTCACGTCGGGTTTCTGTGAGAGGGTGCTACCCTGCATAGCCAGTCATTCCACCTACAAATATTTTTGTAATTTCTCACTGTGTCACATATATTAACTGAAATCCTATAGGAATATATTTTAACACTTATTGAGGTTAAAAAATCGTAGACCTAATGTATTAATGTTAAAACATGACAATTTAATAATAAAGTATGGTATATGGAGCAATAATTTACATTTCCAGGTGAAATTAAAAGAGAACGTGATTTCTACCGTGCCAGAGCGCTTCCTTGTCCCAAAGATGCAGCCCTTGCTGCTGACAAACCAGCAGGAGATGAACCTGAACAACCTGATAATACCGACTGTCATCGAAAAGATGAACAGGTAACGTTGATTAATACCAACTGTGGAAAAATCTTTTTGTCTATTCTTCTTCATCTGAAAGTAAATTGCCTGTTGCTTTGTTGTTAAGTAAAACCTGGTGTCAAATTTTTAATATAAAAAAATTAGGTGCAATTGAAAAGAAAACCAAAGATAATTTTACTGTATACCTAATACCTTTAAACAAACAATTCTTGTATATTTTTATATTTGTATATATTCAGGATCTCGGAAACGGCGTTATATATCTCCGTCAAACTTAGTATGTAGGTGGTTTCGGGGATGATAAATCGATCTAGCTAGATTTTATTCCTAGAAAACTCGGATTCAAACTGGGGTTACACGAGTTTTCGAAGAAGGCGTTTTCCATCTGAGCTATTTTTATTTTGACAGCGGTGGCGAAATTTACCTCTATATTCTAGCTATATTTTTATGAAAAAAACTCAGATAAAAAGTTTTCTTTGAATGAAATCTAGTTAAATCGATTTATCACCACCGAAATCATCTACATACTAAATTTCACAGAATTCACTGACGCCATTTCCGAGATCCTGAATTTAGGTGTGCTGAGTATATTTATAGATGTATATATTGTGAGCCCGGTTGGATCAATAAAAGTCCGTATAGTCCTATAGATATGCAAGTGTGTCCCTATATGAATATATAAAAATATACAAGAATTGCTCCTTTAAAAGTATTAGATAGATATACTTTAATAATTAAATATAAATATTACTTATATATATATATATATATATATATATATATATATATATATATATATATATATATATAACACC
>JACEII010000023.1:103587-117125 GCA_014332785.1 Antheraea mylitta
TATATATATATAACACCAATACCATTCCAGTAATGTACAATCAGTACTGGTAGTACTTACAATAAATATTTTCTGTTTTTTTTTTTTTTTCGAAATGTCTACGCTATTGACTCAGCACTCAGAGCTTCACCGGACTACTAAGGCGAGCGCTTAAGGCACTCAGCCGATTTTATTATGGCAACCAGCTCAAGGGTGCACGGCACACCTCGGCTTGGCTGTTGCCTGTTGCATGCAAAATCGCGACCTATCTTAGCTAACCTAGCTAACTATTCATATGTGTATGAGTTGTTGAAACGTACATGCGTACCAAGCATACACGCCTCAACAACTCCTCCATATATTTATTATCGGAAAATTAAGAGTTTTTCAGTTCCATAAGGGGAAAAAAGTAAACCCTTCCATTTTCATGTGTAAACGTGTAGGCGTGCACGTGTGTGGGGGTGATCGTGTAGTGTTGTAGCAGTGATGTATATTTGTGTGTCACCGTATCGCGCAAGCAACGCACTCAAGGGCTCCCTACCGAGGGACCGAACCTAGGCTTGAGCCGCTGCCGTGGGAGATTTTTACTGATGTTATGAAGTATTTCTTCCTAATAATTAGTGGTTGATAGTCAATGAATTGTGTTCATTTGTATTAAACCCAGCAAATCGTACTGATCTATGTACTAAGTTAAAAGATTTTTTTTTTTCGAAATGAAACCGCTGTTGACCTGGGAGGTTCTTTACAGATTCACCTAACTATTGAGGCGAGTGCTAAAGATACTCAACCGATTTGGCATATTTGGGAGACTAACTCAAGGGTACACGGCACACCTCGGCTCGGGCTGTTGCAGATAGAAGAATCTATGTTAAAAGTTTTCTATTATAACAAAATTTATTACTGTAGTAATGAATTGTAACAACAATTTCACTTGTAACCAATATTGTTTTTTTTTTTTTTCAGGTTAATGTGTGCTTAGAGTGTATATCAACATCTCTCCGGACTCTGAAGAGAAGTTTCATCAGGTGCTCAGCGCAAGCTACAATAACACACCTTAAAAAGTTTGTTGCAAAAAAAGTTTTAAACGGAATAGAACAATATAGAGAAGTGAGTATATTTTTTTATGTATTGGCATTAAAAAAAATAAACATGGTTGTATTATGAAAAATTATTTATGAAAATATTTGCCAGTATATTTTACTTTAAGTATTATATAGTTTATGTATGTAATAATTTAACATAGTTAAAAAACCGCATGAATCACTCTGAGATACAGTATTAAATTATGTATATATTGACAAGATTACAAAAAAAAAATGTATTATGTGATTTTATTTTTTGATAATCGCATTTAATAAACTCAATACATTGCCAGATATTTAATGCCAAGTTTAAACTTAACCGCTGTGTTTCAATGCTGTAGAATGTTCGTCTAGACTTAAGAATGATGCCAGTTGATGGATCAATATAGTTCTGTGTCGCATATTTAACCAGAGATTTTAGTTAATATTAATAGGCGTATGCGAATATCATTCGCATCGAATCGAATTTTAATATTCGATTCGAAAATAAATCGAATAATACTAAAAAAAATGCGAATCAAAATCAAAAATACTTTATTCAGTTTAGGCCCTAATAAGGCGCTTATGAACGTCAAAAACTACCACCGGTTCGGAAAACAACCCAGCCATCGAGAAGAACGGCAAGAAACTCGATCGGGTACATTTTTTTTTACATTTCCAATACATCATACAATAGCTTATTTATTTACTTAATTTCTAGTATTTACATTATGCCGGTCTTTACTAAATTCAGTTTTTCAAAGTTTTTACGGATATACATTAAATTATCAAGAATGTATTGGGAGTTTTTAACGATACGCGTGGTCCCATATTATATATTGCTCGAACTGCCCGTTTTTGTAACAAAAATATGGTGTCTACCTCAGCAGCCGTACCCCACAGCAGAATACCATAAGACATTATGCTATGGAAGTAAGCACAGTAGTAATAATATAATATAATAATTTCGTAAAAATAATTTCGGAAAAATTCGAATTATTTCGATAATTCGAATAATTTGGAATAATACCAAAAAAATTGCGAATAATATAATAAATTCTGAGAAAATTCAAATTATCTCGAATCATTCAAATTATTTCGAATAATCCGAAAAATTTCGAATAATACTAAAAAAATTGCGAACAATATAATAATACCGAAAACTTTCGAATAATTCGAGTTATTAGATTTGAGTTTCGAATCGAATATTAATATTCGTAAGTTCAAATTATTTGTACACCCCTATAATTTAATTAAACCTATGTTGTGTTACGATCTGTCATGAATGCCTGAATATATATTGACACTTGAACTTGAGTCCTAGTCTACTAGACTTACTATCTTAGAACATATTTTCACTTTACATTTGTTGGGAATGTGGTTAAAGTTTTTCTCGAACTGACTACGCTATTGACCTAGCAAGGTTTTAACAGCTTCACCCGACTACTAAGGCTAGCGCTTAGGGCACTTAGCCGATTTTATTTGACAACTAGCTCAAAGGTGCACGGCACACCTCGGCTTGGGCAGTTTCCTGATACTTGCAATTTGTGACCTCTCTGAGCTAAGCTAACTATTCATACATATATGAGTTGTTGGAACATATATGTATACGAAGCATACATACCTCAACAATTATTATATATATTTCGTATCGGATAATTTTCTAAACTATTTCAGTTCGATGAAGGATAAACATTAGACCCTTCCACTTTTATGTGTAAGCGTGTATGCGTGCACGTGTGTGAAGGTGATATGTGTAATGTTGTCGCAGTGTTGTAAGATTTTGTGTGAGTGTATCGTGCGAGCAGTGCACTCAAGGGCTCCACACTGAGGGAACGGACCTATGCTTGAGTTGCTGCTAAGTCTAATCTGGTCAAGCTTTAACTAATAATGTGTACTTGAAGCTACTATAATATTCATCTAAACATATTATTTTCATTTCAGATTGACATATTATGTAACGACGAATTATTAGGAAAGGACCATACACTTAAATTCGTGTATGTAACTCGTTGGAGGTTCAGAGATCCCCCACTTAGACTGCAATATAGACCTAAGATTGATTTGTAAATTCCTATACATAGACTATGTAAAAGAGATTTTTATATAAACTAGCTAAATATTTGTAATTCGTACAAAAATTAATTTGTAACAATGTTATATAAAATATTTATATTGTGACCATGGACATTGGAAGAAAAAAAAATTCTCACTATAAGTGAGGAATTTAGTGTAAACGTATTGTGACTTTTGTACGAGAAAAATAAATGATGAATATTCAGCATCACATAACTACGATTTTGTAATTGGAATTAGATTGGAGAATGTTCAAGGTTTTTTTTTTGTGGAATGATGTTATATCCATGATCCAAAAGATACATATAGGATGTATGGAATATTTAACATGTTCAAATTTTTTTATCACCAATATTAGATTAGTATAATCTTTTCTATTATATAACTTGAGCAGCTGTTCCTTTACTTTTAAGTACACGGAGTAATCAACATATCTTCTCTTAATGTCTATCTCCTTTCGTCAAATTATTAGAAATTAAAAACAGTACAATTTGAAGTGAAATTTAAATATTTCATTTGTTAACAACCAATGTAATTAACAAATTTAACTGTTTTGCATAACTGGTTACTTTGCCACAGAATCTACTCTAGGAAATTTGGGACTTTAGATTAGATCAAAATAAAGAAATAAAGGATATTTGTATATGAAATTAAAATATGTCGATGTTGGCTTTTAAGCAATGATTTATATTCAAAACTAGATCTTGACTCTTGTTTTAATTTATCTGTAATATCTTTTTTTATTTATGTACAAAATTTAGTTTAATTTATGGAAAAAAATGTTTTATGTTGAAGTTTATTTAATCTATCTCAGTTGAATCTTGCTCAAATATTAATTTGTTTATTGTTGTGTGTTCCTAACGTCTACATAATGTACCGTCGTATTATATTTCATACTATAATCGGTATTTAACGGTGAATAAATAATATTGGTTTCTAAACACTATTATCCACATAATGTATAAAAATCCTTCTAAATCAAAATATTTTCTGTTTACCATTATTGTACTTTGTTATATAGTGTTACTTTGTTTTCAGGTATCACACGAACAATAATAAAGAATATTACTCATTACTGATCTAATTTGAATCATAAATATAAATTCTTTCATATTTTGTTAAAGATATACCTTTATGGATTAATTTTTTTTTTGTTTATTTTTCACAAATCCTTGATATCTAAGGACAAGTCTGTATGTGAACGCACTAATTTAAAAACTATCAATTGATTATTATAAATTGAATTTTTATTGAGGAAGGTTATATAACCAACTTCAAGCTATTACACTAAAGAGTTAGTTGTAATTTAAGGCAGGTAAAATAGTTGACCACCTAATATATACCCTATGATATGTTTGAGATACTTTTATCTCCGCCAATTTCACATTCCACAAAAGATAATAAAAACAAAACAATATTGTACATTCTAAATAGACATATATAATTTTCTATGTAAGCAATCGCTTGGAATATATTTGTCATGATTTGGTTACCTTGTTAAAGAATTTATATGACTACCGTTATTTCATAATTTCTTATTAGTTTAATTAACAAATTTTATATCTATAATTAATTTGATTTAATGTAAATTGTATGATTTTAAGTTAATTAGATAATTTCATAAGTTGTGGTTATTTCTTTAATATCAACCCGATAATTATTTATTTATTTATTATTAACGTTAAAACGTGTCACGGTAATGAAATATTTCTAATAAATGATGTTACACTTTTAACGATTATATAGGCATTGATTTAGACGTAAGTCCTTTGATCTGATAATGAGGTTGTCAAATAATCTCTTAGCAAGAAAGTTGCGAGATCAGAAGTAAAAGGACACAGTACAAGGAGTAAGCAGTGCGTGATAGTTATTATAGTGTTTAAAAAATAACCTGTAAGCAGTCAGTAAAAGCTAAATTGAAATATTTAAAAAATATAAAAACACAATAATAAAATAACAGTAGTAGTTTCTACGTTGCAGTTAGAAGAGTACCAATGCTTTGAAATATTTATTCATGCTGCAAGTTATAGGTTAGACTTATTTTATCTATATATAACTTTATTATTTTATATATGTATATATAACATTTGAAACAAAACATTGACACTGGCAAATGCTTCTGCGGAGCCAAAACAAGAAAAAGAAATAAGTATAACTTTTTAATGATTATGGGTTCTATTGAAATTCTACCCTATTAGTTTGTCGTTTAAAGATTTGAAACTGCCGCGTCCGAACTTGATATTACACTAGATGTCGCTTAAGTAGAGTTACGGTAAAAACTATATAAATCGATTAAATATTCGTATAAACCGGTAAAATTGTGTTATACCTATTGGATTTGTAGCAACTCTAGTCGTATTTGTAGTCGGTGTAGTTGTGTTTTTATTTATAGCAAAGCCAAGCATATGTTTTTTTGTATGTGTGCGTAAAAAATTGAAAATGGACGGCCGATAATTTCCCGTTTGGCACGTGAATAGTTATTTTATTTATTTCTAGTAATAAATTGTTCATCGCCAAACTGGGTGCCAAAACGATCGAGAGATTCCTGAGCCTTGCGGACGCTAATTTCATCGACGATGTAAACGACGATCTAAAATGCTTCCTAACCGCTGAAAATGTTGACAGGTAAACAATTAGATTATTTTATATTATTATTCGTATTATTTATAAACAAATGTGTACCTTGAATTATTGGTGACTTAATAATTGTTTAAAAAAATATGAGCTTATAAATCGGAAACTAACTGTGGTAATAATAACTGTCAAGGTTATTTCCAGTTAAACGCCCGGTCGAAGGAAGCAAATAAAATGATGCGAAACGAGATTACACCTTGTACGCTAATATAAGATTACTGAAGTGAGCATTCACGGATATAAATTATAATTGTTCTTTTTTTTAATTTTGGAGGACGATGACATTATTAGTAGTAAATATTTTTTTAAATATAATTTTGTTACTCAAATATAATAAAATAACGAGTAATGAAGAAATAGTGCTTAAGTATAATTAAATAAATACAATTAACGTGTGATATAAGAATGTAAATTGCATGCACTAGTTCCCAACTAGACATTAACAAGTAATTGAGTCATAATTAGAGATAGTAAACATGAAATGAAGCAATTTTTTTATGATTACCAAAGCATAATGTTTCCTCAGATTGTATTCTTATAACAAATAAATCAATAAAATAAACAATGACTAGGAATCTGTCATTCTTTATTTATTTCAATTCTTTATAAATTTAATTAAATACATAAAATTATTCAATGTATTTTATAGATAGTGTTTTTTATTAGGCTTATAACATTTTGTAATGAGTTTTTAGTATTTTAAAACTGAAAAATTAACCCCAAGGAGATCAATAATGTGATGTATAGTTATTCATTTTTATTAAATACATATAGTATACATACCTAAATGTATATAGTCCTTGAGCATAAATATTCAGTATTTTTATTTTTTTGTATAAGAATTAAAGTGAAACTTAATAGTGTACCAGTGAAGTAATAAGTATAAAATGTTGAACATACTAAAACAATAAGCAAGGAAATGTGAGCATTTGTATAGTTTTCTCCCATTGAAAAAAAAAAAAAAAAAAATCTAACATTACAGTTTGAAAACAGAGAATTAAAAATAAATTGGGACACTTTACAATATTTTATCATCTATAATCTTTTTTGTCTTATCAATTAATATTCAGCGATTCTTCAAATGAATGTAAAAAAAGTAATAAGTGATTTAGTGAAGGGTTTTCCATAAATTACGTAGTACAAACTCTTGTCTGTTTAAATCTCTATATCCCCATATTTTTACAATATTATCACTGTGGCTTTAATATAGAACAAGAAAAGATATTTTATTTCAATGCTTTTTTTATTATATAATGGTAATAGTAAACAGTAATAGTTTGAAAAACATTTTATTACCAAGTTGATGATAGCATCATGTTACAGTTCATACTTGATAGATTGCTTCATTAAAAGCTTGGAGTTAAATTTTAGAAAAGAATTTATGCCTCTGGATACCTCCTTTGATAATGCTACTTTCATAACTTAGTCAAACCTATCTAAAATTATAAATGCTAAGATTTTTTTCATTTATTTGTTTCACTTTAAAAATAACTAGTCAATTGATCATAATTAAATTTTGCACACATTTGGGGTACAAAAAACGACATAGAAGTAACTAATATAGTAATTATTTATTAAAAAAATGTACTGTTGGTGGATCTGTGGTCAATAGCTAAAATAAATAAGCAAGTCACGTCATACAATTTTTTTACTACATACTTGTGGTGTAGTTTGAGGGGATGATTTTCCATTTGTACTGAATTTCCTATCCCGTCTACTGACAGAGGTTCAACTCCTGCAGTGACTCAGAGCTTTAGTTGAAAGAAACCATCGTAATGACATATTTGTTTGAACAAGTCTATCGCAAAACACCTGAAGATTTGTGCCATTTTGAATATATGCTAATTTATTGTGTTGTTAACTAAATTCCTTTAATCAGGTGGAATTGTATGTTCAATTTTTGATACACATCATTTACCGGAAATCGAAAGTTTCATCGAGTTCATTGAACTTTGCGAATGTGCATTATTCGAATTATTCTACCACCGTAACTTTCCGTACATGTGTGATGTATTTTATGGTCGTATTCTAAATTCTTTTTCGCACTAGGCTAGTAATTTAGTCGAGTACCGAGTAATTTAGTAGCTAAAATAATCGCTATTGCCCAAAAATCGAACTACAATCGAGTACAGTACATTAGTTAGTGGTGTTTAGGGATGAGCGATATTAGAAAAACATGTCAACATCGATTCAGTAGTATCGATGTACGATAAACATCAATAGCAAAACATCGATGTTTTTGCCAGGAACTAAAATTGTATGTAAAAACAGAGGTCAGCGACGAAAAAAAAAATTCATCCATAGAAAAATCTATTCGTATGGCTTACAAATTTGATAATTTTCTTGTCTTTAGCTAGTACATGCAACGTTCTCATAACGTCGATATCATCAAAATCAAAACATCGATGTGTCAATATTATCGACATCAAAGCATCGATGTCAAAATATCGATGTTTTACAGCTAAACCTCGATATTTTTTCAACATCGATGAATATCGATCATCCCTAGTTGTGTTTTAAAAGATAAACATTCAACGCAATAATGTAGATAATAAAGCTACTGGCAATCACTATTTTAGAAAAGGTGGATGAAGAAATTTGTGTAATAAAGAAAAAAAACCCATGGGTACGATAATGGATTAATATAAAAGAGATGAATTAGGAGTTATGAATTGTCCTCTGAAGGAATTAGGAGCTATGAATTGTCCTCTGAAGGAATTAGGAGCTATGAATTGTCCTCTGAAGGAATTAGGAGCTATGAATTGTCCTCTGAAGGAATTAGGAAGATCCCAACATTCATCTTATAAACACGTAGAAATCAATTTTAAATGGGTATCTTAGCCCCAGTGAAATGACATTTTGTGGCAGGTAATGAACTCGACAAAAACGACAGGTTCGGACTCGTTTGCAGATGAGCGAGTAAGCAGTCACACGAGATGGGAAGCGCTACTTGCTTAAAAAAAAGCGAAATAGATCGATTCGACTAAATGATTTACTAATCCACTCGATCAAACATTTCCGGTGTATTACAAAAAAGTTAAATACGTATTAAATACTTGCTTTAAAAAGGTTTCGTACTAAATGCACCGCGCTCTTTCTTGCGCTTTTTTCGCAAGTCTAACCTAACCAAAGCGAGACAAAAGAGCAAGATGGCGAACATTCAATGAACAGCATGTATTTAAAACGCAGCCCTTTTAAAGCAATATTGCGTATTTAACTTTTTTTAATAATACCGTTCTTATTCAGCCACGATTATAGTTACTAAATTACTTGTTACTAGACTAGTGACAACAAGGCTTAAGTGCTGCGATAGAATAGATAACTTAAATATAAAGAGATGGTTTTGTTGCAGTGTGCTGGTGTTCCCACCGGTGAGTAACTACAGGAGGTTCCTGATACATCGATGCGTCGAACAGTTAAGCAGAGCCGATCTCGCGACATTCTCAATAGGCGTCAACGACGAGCGTCGTACTGTTGTCTGCTATAAGGAAAAACTATTGAGGTATAACGGTATATTTCATACTAGGGACGGCGATCTGAGATCGATTAATTGATTTTTATAAATAGAAAAATCGATTATGTTTATCGATAAAAAACATCGAAACGATCAGTTTATCGCTTTCGGATATTATAAAAAAAATGTCATTTTGTTAGTTATAAATAAAACTGTACAATATTTTATAATTAAAAAAGAGCACGAAAATAATTGTTGATCTTCTATGCCTCAATTTTTTATTGAATCGATTTCACATACACACACACACACATGCTCCGGGGTAGCACCAGCCTATCACAGAAAACCGACGTGAAGTAACAGTGCTTGCATTGTTGCGTTTCGTTCGGTCAGTGAGAGCGACGGAGACCCATCTCCCATCCCCTACCCTCTCCTCCCCTCTCCCTTCCCCCATTCCTTTCTCTTCATCCCCACAAACACAGACTGGCAACGCACTTGCGACTCCTCTCGGGTTGATTTGTAATCTTTTGTTACGTTATCTTCAGAGTTTAGGAACCTCTGGTTAAAAATACTGGTTCTCGTTCGTTTTGGAAACAACGTCAGGCGCGGTCAATATTTGGATAAGTGACCGTTTGGAAGAACCGCGCCACGTTAGCTTTCTGTTGTATTTTTGTAATGCAAAAGTTACATTTCTATCGTATATCTTTACACGTCACACCCTGTTTTTTTGAACATAAACTTGACTAGTTATTATACCCTAATTTCTATGTTACAGATATGAAATCTTGGTAGAAAAACCATTTTGCGTTTTAGCACAAAGTAGCCTCATATAAATTAAGAATATAATTTCCAACAAACTTGTATAGTGTCTTTGTATCTTGTGAATTTATGGACTCGTTTTTTTGATTAACTTAGTTAACAAGAACTTGTAAAAAAGTTTACCGTTTTTTTTTTATTTTGTTTTAGTCTGCAGACTCTTGGTCCGCACCTTTTTTTTGCTTATATGTAGTTTTTTTTTTTAACCTAAAAATCGTATCCGTGAGCATATATATATATACATTATTATTATTATTATTATTAGTAATTTATTAAATATTCACTGTTTAATTATTATTAACTTTTGTTGTTAAAGTTTACCGTTAGAATTAATTGTATGTCGCCATTGCCCTGGACAGGGGGGTATCTATCGTTTTTTTTCTATGTCATAGGAGGCAAACGAACAGGTGGGTCGCCTGATGTTAAGTGTTTACCGTCGTCCATAGACACTCGCAACACCAGGGGAGTCGCAAGTGCGTTACCAGTCTGTGTTGGGAGTGGGGCAGGGGTGGAAGGGAAGAGGAGAGTGAAGAGAGGTGGGACTCCGGCGCTCTCACTTACCGAACGAAACACAACAATGCAAGCACTGATACTTCACGTCGGTTTTCAATGAGAGGGTGGTGCTAGCCCGGGCGAACCGTCCCGTTTATGCTGAAGCCAGTAATAACTTCAGCGTAGCTCTACCACCTACAAGATGTGTTTCGCCGATTGATTTAAATACTTGAAGATCTAAATAGGCACAGAAGATTGAAGTAAATCAAAAGGAAATCATATAGTAATGAATTCGGTTGCAGTGATGAAGCTTGTGCGAGACCAACCATGGGATTGACGCAGACGGAAAGGGAAGATGTCTCCATATCTCAAGTGGGTGAGTACGCATTACGTACATACTTTCAAAAAATCACGATATTTTCGCGAATATCAAAAGTGAACCAGGATGGCCTGGTTTCCAACCAAATCAATAATACTTCATACAATTTAGGCCCTAATAAAACGTTTATGAATATCTAAACTACCACCGGTCCGCAAAACAACTCAGTTATCGAGAAAAACTGCCAAGAAACTTAATTGGGTTCATCTTTTTAACATATATAGTACTAGCCTCTGCCCGCGACTTCGTTCGCGTGGAATAGTTACTTTGGACTAACACTAACACGCAGTGGAAGCTCTCAAGAGGAAAAAAAACGATTTTGAAACATTCTCCATTTGTGCTCAGCTCCTATCGGCTTTAACGTGCTGATATATAGCCTATAACCTTCCTCGACAAATGTATATATATTAGTGTAGATCAATTACAAATGGAAGACGCAAATCGCAAATAAACATGAGCAACTCATTTAATCGCGTATTAAAAATGAATCGTGATGTTTAGATCATGCCGGTTTGTTATCGAACTTCAATACGGTATTTCCATACACCCATACAAGACAAACCACTAACCTGGCTGCTGTTGATCGTTGCTACTGCAGTCTTATAGTGCACTGTCACATACACGTACGTACAATCATTACTATTCTGTTTATCGTTTTATTGTACAAATGAAGGACCAAAAACCAAAACACACAAAAAAAACAGGAAGTACACAGCTCGTTGCGAGTTAAAATGAAAACTGACTGTTGTTAAGGTGAGAGCATGATATTGTGATCTACCTACATATGACAATAACTAGACACACAGATATCGCGTTAAAATAAAGCATATGTGAAACAAATTTCCCATTTACATATATCGCAAGAGAAAAAAAATTAAATAGGTATATATTACAATATTTTAAAAACCTGAACAATAAGAAATTATGTAATGTAAAAAATGAAAAAAATTGCATGATTAATTAAAAACTTGATCCGTTGGCTTATGTTGAGATCTGGGACGTAAAAAAATCAATCGAGCAGTTATGGAGTGACAGCGTAACAAACAAATATGCAAACTCAAATTCACATTTTTTACATTCCTACAAAATCAGAAATGACCCTAGTTGCCAGTGTATAAAATTGTATAAAAGTCGATCGAATCGTTTATGGGTTAAATCCGGATAAACAAACAGACAGATATTTTATTAACGTTATCATCATGATCCGTGACCTATTTAATATATTTAAATAATCAGAAAAAAAAATAAAACAAAAATGAAATATACAGACAGATTAAGAGATGTAAAAATATGAAGTAATTGACAATTTTAGTCCGGTGAAGCTGTGAAGGCCTAGTAAGGCCAATAGCGTAGTCGGTTCGAAGAAAAAAGAAAAGAAAGAAAATTATCGCATAAACAGTAATTAAAGTAAGCTCAAGAGAGATAAAATTCTAGAAATTACTTATTATTATTTAATACTTAAAGAACGATTTTATTTTGAGACTAGCTGAGCTCGCGACTCCGTCTATTTGGAACGTTATGTATAAAACAGTCATTAATAAAATCATCTGAATGTATTAAGTCCATTTACTTATCTACTTTTATCTCGTACTGAAGTCACGTTGTCATTAAAATTACAATAACTTTTGATAAACTGAACCGATTTTATTGAAACTAACATTTTACTCGAAAATATTCTTTATGATATTCTTCATAAAGGTGTTAATAAGAAAGCAGTATTATAGCAGTGATGCGTGTTCATACAAACACACACACATTTCTAAAATTGATTGGAAAATATTTTATTGCTTAATAGCTTCTGTCTGAGATTTCGTCCGCGTAGAATAGTTTACTTTGGGCTAACGGTAACACGCATTGGAAGTTCTCAAAAGGAAAAAAAAAACATCTTTAAACATTCTTTATTAGGGCTCCGTTCCTATCGATCGGATCCTATCGTGATGATATCTAGTAGCCCTATAGCCTTTCTCGATAAGTGAGCTATCTAACACTGAAATAATTTTTCAAATCGGACCAGTAGTTCCTGCGATTAGCGCGTTCAACCAAATAAACAAACCCTCCAACTTCATAATATTAAGTATATGTAGATTACTATTCTTATATCGTACTTACGCCTCGTAGTCATTAAAATTAGTGATAGAGCCACGCTGAAGTTCGCGTCATCTCGGCAGCATTTTTACTCGAGATCACCCAGGTGGTCACAAAGATGATGCTATCGCGATACAGTACACAACACACCAATTATACTCACACACAGATATCCAGACATGCATCTTACACAAACTGGTGGAAGGGTTTACTTTTTTCCCTTATCGAACTGAATCGAGTTGTTTAGTTCGTTTCTTTCCGAATTACATGTTGTGTTTTTTGTATCATGCAATTTTAATTAGCATTAGCTTAGCATAGTTTAGCTAGGTCAAATCTGGTGCTTTTCTCGGTAACAGCCCAAGCCGAGGTGTGCCGTGCACCCTTGAGCATGTTACGTAAACAAAATCGGCTGAATGCCTTAAGCGCTTGCCTTAGTAGTTCGGTGAAGCTGTGAAGGCCTAGTAAGGCCGATAGCGTAGTCAGTTCGAGAAAAAAAAAAGCCACTCTGAAGTTATTATTGGTTTCAGCATGAATGGGTTGGCTCGTCCGGGGTAGCATCACC
>JACEII010000023.1:127125-156538 GCA_014332785.1 Antheraea mylitta
ACGCCTACACGCTACACATTTTGGTGGAAGGGTTATTTTTTTCAATTTTTTTTCCCTTATCGAACTGAAAAACTCTCCATTTTCCGATAATAAATATATGGAGGAGTTGTTGTGGCGTGTATGCTTGGTACACATATACGTTTCAACAACTCATACATATATGAATAGTTAGCTAGGTTAGCTAAGATAGGTCGCGTTTTTGCATGCAACAGGCAACAGCCAAGCCGAGGTGTGCCGTACACCCTTGAGCTGGTTGCCAAAATAAAATCGGCTGAGTGCCTTAAGCGCTCGCCTTAGTAGTCCGGTGAAGCTGTTAAGACCTTGTTGGGTAAATAGCGTAGTCATTTCGAAAAAAAAAAAAATTGAGAAAATAACTTTGATCTGATGATGTTTTTTACACAGACACATACAGTGTTATTACAAAAGTTAAATAGTTTTTTTTTTTCACTTTATTTTTGGCAATCAAGCTTTCAGATTATTACTGGCATTGTCGAGTATTCAATAATATTACAAGCGTCGTGCGATCACTCCAATATTAAGTGTCGTGTGAGTCAATATTTTTTTTTTATTGTAGCACGGCAAAGTTACTGCACTATGCCTGATGGTAAGCACAGTACAATCCAAAAATAATATCGACTACCGATTGACACACTGTCCATCGCCGGCCGGTCGCCACTATCATGCCGGCCTGTAATAAGCTGTATATGCACAGGCTGATCCTGAAACGCGACCCGCAGAAGCGAATTACTATTACGGGCTTTTTCGCCATATACATAGTGGTTGCGACCCAGTCGGGCTGTAAAACCCTACCACCCCGCTTGCGCCATTGCCTCGTTCGTTATTCAGCAGGGTGCACCACGTGCAGGTGAGGTTGGCTTGGGTGTCTCAAGTCTTATGATGTTATTCGACACCCCTTACACCCCAAACAAGATGGTGGATCCCTTGTTAGAACCTTCCTGGGAGTTTTTGTGGCATCTCGGAATGTCATGCTCCGTGGTATTATTTTCCATTCACTTCACTTATGCACAATAAACTAACTGTATTACGTAAAACAGCACCAAATTTACAAAATATAGAATCCAATAACACAAGATTATGAATAAAATATAAAATCCACTACATGACAGACTAAGATCCCGCCAAAAACTGTTAAATAGTTAAAAAGGTTAATACGCATTGAATTCTTACTTTAAAAAAGTTTGATCACAAAAGAGTGTCTTACCTTAGTTTACAGATCGATAATATTCAAATTTAAATATTCTGTAACAATTGCCTAAGTTGACAGACCTTATTTTACTGTTGTGTTTTATTTTATTTCTATTCAATTCACTCCAAACGTAACTGGAGGTACTCTGTACTATATATGAGTATATAATGTCATATAATAGTAATATTATAAAAAGGTAAAGTTTGTGAGTTTGTTAGGTTGTAGGGCGTAATCTCAGAAACTATGGTCTAATGTGAAAAATTCGTTCAGTGTTATATAGCTCACTTATCAAAGAAGGTTATAGGTTATATGTCATCACGCTAAGATCAATAGGAGCGGAGCACCAATGATAAGTGTTTCAAAATCGGATTTTTTTCCTCTTGAGAGCTTCCGCTGCGTGTTAGCGTTAACACAAAGTAACTATTATTACGCGGACGAAGTCGCATACTGGAGCTAGTAATATATATAAGCTTGGTAAAGAATCCTATAAATACCTAAATGAACCGATTATGTTAAAATCACAGAAAAAATGTTATTCTAAAGAAGTCGGTGTATGTTGAAATAACCTGCATTTTTTCTTAGAACGTTCTGTGTTACAACAACGCGATGTTATTTCGTAGTGATCTCATGATGTAAGCGATATAAAAACTGCCGTATACTAATACTTTCAAAAAACTTTTGTATAGCACCTAGGAATAATTTTAATCGGCAATACTTATCCATAACATTTTTATCACCTGACTTGTAGAAGGAAGTAATTAGCACTTACGAATTATAGTTATGCGAATATTTGTGACCTTGAAGCGAAACAACATAACACAAATATATATAACTAGCGGCCCGCTCCGGCTTCGCATGGGTATAAAATAATTATATAACCTATGTCATTCACCGAAAAAATGATTGAAATCGATCCAGTAGTTTCGATTTATTCATTACTGCCCGTGGCCCGCACGCGTTTAATTTGGAGTAAAACAATTCCCCTTTCCCTATACCTTGAAGATTTCCTGCTATCTTTGGTTAGTTCGGTGAAGCTGACCTTGCTAGGTCAATAGCGTAGTCAGTTCGAGAAAAAAAAAACTGCTATCTTTGGAACATGTACATTTTAGTACATTATTTTGATAATTCTCGTAGGGTTCAGCCTGCGTTTGTTGCATCGTAAGCGGAAAAAATGTAATTATTTACAACATGACATTAGAAACCTCAAAAATAACAGTATTTCTCCACTTTTCAATAGATGCTATTGTACATATAAACTTTCTTCTTCAATCACTCGTATCTATTAAAAAAAAACGCATCAAAA
The DNA here is from genome assembly GCA_014332785.1 of Antheraea mylitta. Lineage (NCBI taxonomy): Eukaryota > Metazoa > Arthropoda > Insecta > Lepidoptera > Saturniidae > Antheraea > Antheraea mylitta. The sequence goes on from JACEII010000023.1 coordinate 129,636, forward strand.
TCCGTTGCGTAGTTTTAAAGATTTAATCATACTTAGGGATATAGGACGTTCCTGTTACGCCTTCACTGGTATGTATATAGTAGTGTGTGTGTAGTGTTTTTGTATGTAAAATGTGTAGGAAACACATACACTGATACTGACACAATAATGACAATATTCTTTCCAATTGTTTAAGAATGTTTAATATAAAATTAATATTACACAAAAAATATAACAAATATTAACTTGTGGGGTGTTAAGACGCTTCAAAACCCACGCAACAATGTTTATATAAAAACAATATAACACAACAAATATTAATACGCGTGGAACGTCAACACGCTTCAAAAGTCAGGAATGTGTCGCATCTAAGACGAAAGTAAGTGCAGGCAAGCGACCCTTTTTTATAACATTTTTACAACAAATTAGCTTCGCCGGTGCACATTCCTTAAATGTAATTGTTTACGACATCACATTAGAAACCTCAAAAATAACACTATTTCTCCACTATTTAATGGATGTTATTATACATATAAACCTTCCTCTGCAATCACTCGTATCTATTATAAAACCGCATCAAAATCCGTTGCATAGTTTTAAAAATTTAAGCATATATAGGGATATAGGGACAGAGAAAGCGACTTTGTTCTATATTATGTAGTGATAGTACCTGGGCGACCGAGCCTAGCTCGGTTCTTTAAAAAACATTTTTAAATTAAACTAAATTGTTAGGTTTGCCTTATTAAATTTATCTGGTTTTTTCACAAAAAAAAAACTCCTGCTGTTACTCGGATTCGAACTGGGGTTACACGGATTTTCGAAGTAACCGATTTCCATCTGAGCTATTTTTGTTTTGACAGCGGCGGCGAAATTTACCTTTATATTCTAGCTATATTTTTCATTGCCTGAAACGTCAGTTAAAAAAGTTTTCTATTAATAAAATCTAGCTAGATTGATTTATCGTCCCCGAAACTTTCTACACACTAAGTTTCACGGAAATAGATGACGCCGTTTTCGTGATCCTGAATATATAGAAATATAAAAATATACAAGAATTGCTCGTTTAAAGGTATTAGATAGATGTAGGTGGTCGGCTCGCTCCTGGGACGTACCACACTCTCACAGAAAACTGACGTGAAGTAACAATGCTTGCATTGTTGTGTTTCTTTCGATCAGTGAGAGCGGTGGAGAGCCACCTCCTCTCTCCGCTCCTCACCTCTACCTCTCCCCATTCCCACCATTCCCGCAAACACAGGCTGGCAACGTACTAACGACACCCCTGTTATTGCTAGTGTCTATGGACGGCGGTGGTCACTTAACATGTGGCCCAGAAAAGTAACATACCTCAAATTACTATACTTTTAATGACGACGCAACTTAAGCACAGTATAAATATCTCTAATATGTATACTGTGAGTTAAGTACGAGAGAAAAGTAGAATAAGTAAATGGACTTAATACATTCAGATGACATTATTAATCGCTGATTTTTTTAAATAAAGTTTCACGCGGAGTTGCAAGCGCAGGTAGTTAAAACTAGCGTAGATCGTACAATAAACCTTTTTGAACAGCCGGTATTCCGTGTTGCGACAAAAACGTGTGATCGCTTTATGTAAGACGCTTGTTTCGCAGACGCAGAGGCGGTCGCTGTGGGGGGATGCAAGCCGGCGCAAACGCAGCAGCGACGGACCTCGCCGCACGAAAAGATCAGGTACGTAATTGTATACGAAAACAAAAAAAAACATTTCCTACTCCATTCGCGTGTTTGACACCGTCGCGAGCGGACGTGCTGATAACGCCCTTGTTGTGTTATCACCGTGACTTGTGTTGATTACGAGTTATCGTGCGCCCGTTTACCGAGTGTCGTAAGGACCGTATGTCGGTGTTTTTGGTCAATGAAGGTCATCTAGTGTGAGTTTTAATGTTGTTTTACCTTACGACCAGCGAACAAAAGCAGCGTTTACACCTGATATATGTTTTTTAATTAAGTCGATGTATATATCGATTTTGTTGTTTACGTCTTACGGAAAAACATAATACGTAGCCTAGATAGATAAGTCACATATCTGCCACTAGAAGTCTTGTCAAAATTAGGTCAGCTGTTTTGGGAATTAGCTCGGTACAGTCGGTTACAGACTGCATTTTTTTTTGTAAATATACATGTCTGGATTACATATTTACGAAGGCAATACGTCTTTTGTTATCATTGTTTAAAAACTATTATAATGACTATCCATTAGTTTGCTTGTGAGCTAATGTTTTTGTCCCGTGCTTTGTTAAAAACATATTGCATTATATTGAATAATCACGGAAATATGATATGCTCTGAACTCTAATGTGATTGTCGGTTTATGTTGTACCAAAACGTATGTACACTGTAGTCCGGTGAAGCTGTTAAGACCTTAATGGGTCAATAGCGTAGTCATTTCGAGAAGAAAAAAAACGTATTAGATCAGATAAAACCTGATATTAATACAAGAAATTCGAAATTAATAACCATAAAAAAGAGTGTGTGTATTTAAAAAAAAAATATCTTTCGCCTTATTCTACGTTTGTAGAAAAAACGACACTGTTAGTGAATAGGAAAAAATAGAAAAAATACAAAGAAACAAAGTGTTGACTATAGTTAACTTTGGGGTGTCGGTTTTTCGTTACGGCGTGCGCGCGCATCGTTAAAATGTACTCTCATCATTTTTCCCTAACGTGCCAAAAGAATTATAACTTCAAAAAGATACAGCGATTAGATGTTAGTTAATTATAGTTAAAAAATAATGGATTTTTGTTATAAACATTTATGATGATAGCGGTGTTCAAAGCTGTATGCATATGCCTCTCTAAAAAAAAATGTGTTCCTTTGAGAACAGTTTGTTTTTTCGCGTCTTTATAGGTTTCTGTATTTGATCACGATCTCACCCTATGCTTAAGACAAACTTACAGGGGCATTTGCCCTTAAGTGCGGCTTGTTTTTCTCGAACTGACTACGCTGTTGACCTAGCAAGGTCTTAACAGCTTGTCGGAGGTATTTGGTGCCAGATTCTCCACTTGAGGGCTGTGGCTATCCAGGCAGATTTATCAAAAGCCCTGCCAAGATGCTTATATGATCTTTAAAAGAATTGTTTTTAAAATGAAGAAAAAGTTTTTTAAATTATTGTAACATCCAATTCCGAGTTTTTGGCTTAGTTAGAAGTTAGTTGAAATTAAGTTATATAATTTGCATCCGCATCTACTTAAGAAAATTATTAAAATCGTGGTAATAATGCTGAAAAAACAATCGCATGATAAGAGGGTTATTGATTTGTAGGTATTATATAAAGACAAAATGCATTTTTGACTAAATAAATTTTGGTGCGTCTGCATGGTTGGGAACTGCTGTGTTATATATATATATCCTATAATCTTTCTCGATAAATTAGCTATATAGCACAACAATATATACAGTAGTTCCTGAGATTACTCCCTACAATGTCACAAACTCACAAACTTTACCTCTTTATAATATTATTATAGATATCATTGTATGTTAGAACAAAAACTTCAAACGTAATGAGTGCAGCGAATAAAGTTTCAACCTTGACCCTACGCGGCTCGACTGAATATTGTTTGTTCATGGTAACGTTATATTTGCAAGCCACTTGGTGTCACAGAGGAAAATATATACGCAGCTGTTGTATGTATCATTGTGTCGGGCGATGTTTACAAATCAATTATTGTTATTATTATACATTGACGCTGTATTTATTGCGTTATGAGTAGAGAGGTATCTGTTACGATTTTTTTATGTAGCTTTTTTTAAACTTTATTTTTGTCAATCAATCTTTCAGATTATTACTGCCATTATCGCGTAATTAATAATATTACAAGCGTCGTGCTATCACTTCAATATCAAGCGTCGTGTGAGCCAATATTCTAACTAGATGGTAGATCCCTTGTTAAAACCTTCCTGGGAGTTTTTGTGGCATCTCAGAATTTCATGCTCCGTGGTATTATTTTCCCATTCACTTCACTTATGCACAATAAAATAAGTATATTACGTATTACACCACTAAATTTACAAAATATAGAGTCAAACAACATAAGATTATGAATAAAATATAAAACACACTACATGGCCGCCAAAAACCCCTTTTATGTAGTTACTAAATATTTTTGTAAGCAGTTACTTTGACACATATTACGGATTCATACATGTAGTCAGGCATATTCGTCATCTTGGGCCTGTAATTTAAATGATTCGTAAAGATAATAACGGTGTTATTAAAAATAATTAAATACGTACTTATTGAATAATTGCTTTAAAAAGGTTTCGTATTAAATGCACCGCGCTCGATAAATGTTCGCCATCTTGCTCTTCTGTCTCTTATTGGTTAGGTTAGGTTCGACTTGAGAAAAAGGATAACGCGAACTTGCCTCGGGCGAGCGCGGGTCATTTAATATGAAACCTTCTTAAAGCAAGTATTCAATAAAATTTTTAACTATATTGTAATAATAACGTAAAAGGTTAAGTTAAAACTGCCACTTGAAATGAAGATCACACAAATGGTAGGATGATTGGAAACATCACCCTTTACGTAAAGTGACCGGTGCCCCGTGGTACATCCGGAGAGTCGATCTCCATAGAGACCTAGAGATCCTTTCTATCTGGACGTACGTAAAATCACGATTAGTTATTTAAAAAAAGCCGCGAATCATCCCAGTCCGTTAGTGGTATCCGCCGCACAATATGAACCCGTACCGAACGCTGCGCATTATTATAGACGTCCGCGACATATTTTAATCGACCCTCCTGATGAAATAACGGCAGTGAACGATCAGTACCAGCCTGTGTCTCCAAACAGAGCGTGTTCACGCCCACGCCCGCGTAACCACAGATCACGCCGCCGTGGTCTGGGGGTAAATTTCGCTCCCGCACACCAGATTAGGCACCCCTCGGCAGCGGCTCAAGTCTAGGTTCGATCCCTCGGCAGGGAGCTCTTGAGTGCGTTATTTGCGCGATACAGTGACACAAAAATTTACATCACTGCTACAACACTACACAATCACCCCCACACACGTGCACGCCTACACACTTACACGTGGAAGTGGAACGGTTTTATTTTTTTCCCATTATAAAATATATGGAGGGGTTGTGAGGCATGTATGCTTGGTACACATATGCGTCTCAACAACTCAAACATATATGAATAGTTAGCTAGGTTATCTAAGATAGGTCGCGAGTTTGCATGTAACAGGCAACAGCCAAGCCGAGGTGTGCCGTGCACCCTTGAGCTAGTTGCCCAAATAAAATCGGCTGAGTGCCTTAAGCGCACGCCTTAGTAGTTCGGTGAAGCTGTTAAGACCTTGCTAGGTCAAAAGCGTAGATAGTTCGAAAAAAAATATATATCACCCCTCTGCGTACTTGCTTAAAACGACGAAAACAAAAATGATATCTATAGTTGTTATAAAAATACATATAAAAAAGATAAACGAGGTTAATATAACTGGGATATTTTTCGAACTCATCGTCAGCCCCTAAGAGACCCACTGCAGGGACATAGGTCTTTTTCCGAAGTAAGGTATGGGCGTAATCACTACGCCAGCCCACGACGTATTGACGAATTCAAACTCTGAGAAATCCATAGTTCTATGTTTTATATACTTATACTAATATTATAAAGAGGTAAAGTTTGTGAGGCTGTAGGAGGTAATGTCAGGTACTATTAAACCGTTTTTCAAAATTCATTTACTAATAGATAGCAATGTTATTTGTGAGTGTCATAGGCTATATATTAATTCGAAAAATGAAAAGACTTCTTTGCGGTTGTCGATATTTCAAAGTAAGTCGGAGAAAAAATGATCGAATGAAAACGTTTCTTACGAATGCAGCCTTAACGATGAGAGATATATGATTTAGTTTCAGAGAAATGTTGTAGAGAGTTGATAATGTCTACAAAAAACATGTCTATAACAATAGCGATAGCATATGTCTAACTTTTATATTTAAATTACAAAAGTATTTGTTTTTTTTTTTTATACCATAGGAAGTAAATGAACTGGTGGGTCACGTGATGTTAAGTGATCACCACCGTCCATAGACACTAGCGACATCAGGGACGTCGCAAGTGCGTTGCCAGCCTGTATATGGGAGAAGGGGGAGAGGAAGGAAAGGGAAAGCAGGAAAGAGGAAGGGACGTGGGCCTCCGGCTCTCTCACTGACCGAACGAAACACAACAATGCAAGCACTGTTATTTCACGTCGGTTATCTGTGAGAGGGGTGGTACTACCCCGGAGGAGCCGACCCATTCATGCTGAAACCAAAAATAGCTTCAGCGGGGCTCTATAATTCGGGGGTTTATAAATGTTTACTGCCCAATGAACTGGGCACGGGTCAGCTCTCCCACATACAGTAGTACTACGTTATTCTTAAAAACGCTATGTACATCTTCAATTCTTCATTATGTTTATTAGAAAAAAAAAACATATAATTTAGTCAATTAATATAACAAAAAAAAAAAACCGGTTACCAGGGTAACACAGGACGCATGTTTTATTATTCTGCTAACACCAGTTTGGACGCAATCCTTTTTTTTTCGAACTGACTACGCTATTGACCCAGCAAGGTCTTAACAGCTTCACCGGACTACAAAAGTAGGCGCACCGCAATTCTTATTAATATTGTAAGTACGAATGCCACTTTGTTTGTTTCGCCGTCACGCCTGAAGTACTCCTCCGATCATCATGAAATTCTGCATACATATTACCAGGACTACAAAAGGACATAAGGTACTTTTCACCCAGAAAAATGTACACCTCCCTAGCGATAAGTACGTTAACACGAGCAAAATCGCTAGCAAATAAAAGATCTCCCTATTGAGCAAGTTACTCTCTCTAAAATATGTCTCTTAGGAAATCAAGATAACGCAAACATTAATGATAAATGTAAATAATTCTTGATACTTGACATTTGAAATGTTAACTTGCCTCTTAATTCGTTATGCAATGATAATTTTATATGCTAAGTGAATACGCTTCGAACCCTATTGCATTCGTAAACATACATACATTTTAATAATACTATACCGAGGTCGCATATATGTATGTGTTGTTACATTTTAAAATGAGTTAAATACAATTTCAATCTCTCATATAACATATTTAGTGTTTTTAAAATTTCCATTTTTTTATGTATCGACTGCGAAGTTCAAATTTTACCGTTCATAAGGTTTTTAGCTTACTTTTTTACTAGCCTCTGCCCGCGACTACATCCATGTGGAATAGTTGCTTTGGGCTAACAGTAACACGCAGCCGAAGCTCTCAAAAAAAAAAAACACCCCGATTTTAAAACATGCTTCATTATACACCAATTTATATTATGTATATATATATATATGTATTTATAGTAGTATATATAATTTTTTTTTTAATTCTTACGCTACTACCAGACCATCGTGTATCGCCACCAATTTTTCATCTATAGTCGCAATAAATGTGCACGTGTGGGGAATGCATTACGAACTATCGGACACCATGAAGGCAGACGCAACACGATAACTGGGCCCGCGGTTTTTCCACACATCAAAGGACCGCAGAAACGCTATTGGAATGAGAAACGTGTGCGAAGGTTTATTGAAATTGCTTTCGAGGTTATTTTTGGCGTCACAAGCAGACGAAGCATCGTCACGCAAGAATGGAAGAGACTAGCACTAGACAAGACCATCATTAAAGATTTGATAAAATACCCAACATAATTTAAATACTATTATAGAGCCAGTAACAAATTGGTCATTCCATGTTTGAGGCTCATTAAGAACTCAACAGGTTGTTAGGTAATAGGTTTAGGGTTTATAATAAAGTCTCAAAGGAAATTATCGATTTGACGCATAGTGAGTTCAAGGACCATGTGAAGCGGGTTTTAATGTCTAAACGGTGGATCAATATGTGAACGATGGTGATGTATGGAGATTACACCTTTCCCTGGGCGTTTCCCAAAAACGAATGTAACTATGTCTATAAAAATATTTACCATGAAAAGATAAACCAGGTTGAGTTTCTTGCCGGTTTTCTCGATGACGGGGTTGTTATTCGAACAGGTGGTAGCTTTGGTATTCATAAGCGGCTTCGCAGGATCTAAACTGAATAGAGTACGGGATAGAGTATATTTATGGAGGTGGTAGAGCCACGCTGAAACTATAAGTGGTTGCAGCAAGAATGGGTCGGCTCGTCCGGGATAGTACCACTCTCTCACAGTAAACCGACGTGAAGTATCAGCGCTTGCATTGTTACGTTTCGTTCGGTCAGTGAGAGCGCCGGAATCCTATCTCCCTTCCTCTCCCCTCAACTCTACTCTTTTCTCCCCATCCCCTTTCCCCCATTCCCCCAACGGCTGACACAGGCTGGCAAAGCACTTGCGACTCCCCTGGTGCTGCTTTATGGACGACGGTGATCGCTTAACATCAGGTGACCCGCCTGTTCGTTTGCCTCCTATATGATATTAGAAAAAAGATTTTTTTATTTTGAGGTTGATGATTGTAACAGTGTCTGTAATTCACTTGACAAATAGATTTTCCTTGATAAGATTAACACTGACTATATGCCGAATCTTATCATTTGTCGATTATGTAGATCCAGAATAATCTATGATAACGTATTCTTCCATTCATAGTGATTGATCATGATTTTAAATCGATATGGATAATGTTTTTTTCTATTAATAGTAATAGTAACGGTGATTGTAGATATTTATAAAACTGGTATTAATCTACGTCTATCGTTTCGTCACAGTGTTTTTTCTTTCCTGTATACGCAACCAGTAACACAGCATTATTCAAAGTCTAAATAATCTGTAAAATAAAGCCTTTCTTATTCATTTTTTGGCATTTTATTTCTAAGGCCGTTATTTCCATCATCTGTTGTCTTCGTTTAGGTACGTAGTCCGGTGAAGCTGTAAAGACCTTGCCAGGTCAATAGCGTAGTCAGTTCGAGAAAAAAAAAAAAACTTCGTTTAGGTCATACTTGTACACCAGTGTATTTAGCTAAATTAAGGATTAGGAATCATTCTCTCTGCGAATGCGGCCTAGACGACGGTTCTCCATATATTGTTTGTTTGAGAACTAGATTCTTCTTTTATGATGTCCTCCTTTCTTATACTCCCCGTCCTAGTAATGTTACGAGTCTTTTAGGTTTAGTGATTTATAATCCTTTAATTTTACATGTCCTGTCGTTATTTCTTACAATATTAACAAACTCAAACTTTAATCAGTTTGTCTATTTGTTAATCGATATTTGACTATATGTATATTTGTAGAAAACATACAATAACTCGCTCTGAACACAAACTAATTACTTTCGTTTTCGAATTACTTTTTTTTAATCTGTCTCCTTCGTTGTGACACTCTCTGCCACAGACTGCGCATATTCTGTATCTCTACATGACATCGGCGGAATTATGTATTGCTTACACACGGCGCGGTTTAATTTAGTTTTATTTTTTAGAGCGGTCTAATTTATGAAATATGATGGAATCTGGTAATGACTTCCCTCTGCGCATCCGCTAAAAACAAATGTAAAACTACCTATGTACTAGAGACCTACCAATAAAGGTTTGACTTACTAATAAAGGTTTCACTTTGTCAATAAGAAAAAAACAAAAATACTTCTAGAACTTTCCGTTGATAACACTGGGGTCCCACTAAAGTATATATAGATTTTGTATCTCATTATGCGAAACAGTAAAAAAATTGCGAACAACAATACGATTTTCTCAGCACCGACTTCCGTTCTTTTATAAAGAATACGCTGCATTAATTATTTTTGGATACGTTTTACAACTATTATTTTGTACAATAGAATTAATCATATATTTTTGGGAAATAAAATTGTTATCTCCAGAATCGAGTTCTCTCACGCAGTTACAGAACATAATTAGCATTACCGCAGATTGTTGGTTAACAAAGCCCAATGTCGCTATCAGCAGAGATTGTCGAGTCAGTCAGATGCGATGAATAATTGGATTGTTATCCAACTCTTTTGGGTTCCCAAGAACATTGATTAATATCCTTCAGAATGTTACATTTATTGACTGTTTTGATTAATTAAAAAATGTTCTTTGTAGTTTATTTTATTACTAGCTGTACCCGCGACTCTCTCCGCTGGAACCTAATGTTAAAATTCAGTGAATAATAAGATCATATGAGTGTATTAAGTTCATTTGCTCATGTAAGTGGTAGAGCCACGCTGATTCTATTATTGGTTTCACCACGAATGGGTCGGCTCGCTCGGGGTAGTACCACCCTCTCACAGAAAACCGACGTGAACTAACAGTGCTTGCATTGCCTCCCCACGCCCCTCCCTCTCTACACCTTACCCTTTCACCTCAAAGGCAGGCTTGTGACGTACATGCGACTTCTCTAGTGTTGCTTGTGTCTATGGACCGCGGTGATCGCTTAACATCAGCTGACCCGCCTGTTCATTTGCCTCCTATATGCATAGTGCAGTCACTTTGTCCTGCTACAATAAAAAAAAAAGAAAAAAAAATAACACGCAGCGGAAGCTCTCAAGGGGAAAAATCCCAATTTTGAAAAATTTTTCATCAGTGCTCCGCTCCTATTGCTCTTAGCGTGATGATGTATAGCCTATAACCTTCCTCAATAAATGAGCTATATAACATACACTGAAACAATTTTTCAAATCGGACCAGTAGTTCCTGAGATTACCCCCTACAGCGTTACAAACTCATAACGTCACAAACTATACCTCATTATAATGTTAGTATAGAAGTATAGATAAAAGAACGCTGTACAATTACACAAATCGTCTCGTGGTGTCGTTGTTGCCGCGTCTCGTTGAAAGTGTGCCGTCGCGTCGCGAGAGAGGGGCCGAATGTTGGACAGTCACTGGCCTTGCCCCACTTGTTAAATTACGTGACTGTTTGGGTAATAGGCGACGTTGTAACACCGCGATCGTGTTTTTTTATTATTATTTATTGTCCACGATTTGAATGGTATTAATGATTCTCTCAAAGAGATTGCTTACTATTTCCTACAGTCCTATAGGTTCATATAAAAGTATGTGTTTGATTTAATGACATTTAACATTGATGTTTGTTGTCTTTAAGTGTTTTCTATAATCCTTAGGTATGTGTGTGTTTGTTTGTTGATTCTCAATGAGATTGTTTTTAATAATATTTAACAAACATATGCGATGTCTTTTTCTTTGTTTGTTTACACATTAAATTCACTACATATTTTTAACGTTTTTTTTTAGATGAGGTAGGTATATTTCTGTCAATCTCTATGTTCGTTTGTACATCTAATTATATGTTATATAGATGTTCAGTATGACGCAGATCAAGAATTAATATTTATACAAACTAAGTGCTATTACATTTAAGTCTTGACCGATTTTTATTAATTTTTGTTCCAATTTCAAGGAGTTAAATGTTTGTTTTCAGTAAATTTTATTACAAAGCAAATAGCGTGTTATTATTGATAATAATTAGTTTTCGGAACCATACAATAGGTAGAAATAAATTACGAGAGTATAATAATTAATAGCGTATGCGGAGGTGCGTCTTGTCTGGGTTATTTCTAAAACTTCCTACAACTATGCTAAAGTTTATCGACCATTATGCTAATGTGGACATAAAAGTTATTATCGAAATTGTATTATACTTTCACAGAGGTTATAAACACTTATATTGTCAAGTATTGTGTTGGTGGAGTAGTTTGACTGGTGTAATATTAATCTGATGTCCTTAGGTTCAAACATCAGCGTGTAGTTTTGTAGGTGGTAGAGCCACGCTGAAGCTATTACTGGCTTCAACATGAATGGGTCGGCTCGTCCGGGGTACTACCACCCTCTCACAGAAAACCGACGTGAAGTAACAGTGCTTGCATTGTTGCGTTTCGTTCGGTCAATGAGCGCCGGAGGCCCACCTCTCCTCACCTTCCCCCTCTCCTCTTCCCTTCCTCCCACCCCCTCTCCTCAAACACAGGCTGGCAACGCGCCTTCGACTCCCCTGGTGTTGCAGGTGTCTATGTACCGTGGTGATCACTTAACATCAGGTGACCCACCTGTTCGTTTGCATCTTGTAGTGATATAAAAAAAGTATCAATGAATCTGTCGAAATTCACGTACGTTTACTAATTTATTTTGGTAACATTATCGGCTAACGGTGAAGGAAAACATCGCAAGGAAACTTAGACCTGAGAAATGTTCTTGAAGTAAGATCGTATGTCGGAAACTATAAAACAGTGAATTTCTTGGAGCCTGAAATCGCTAGTACGTCGTAGGCTAGCGTGGTGATTATACCCATTCCTTTCTTCGGGAAAAGGCCTATGACACTGCAATAGGTCTCTTGCAGGCTGATGGTGATGATATTATAATAGAAATTCGATAAATTTTCAATGTGATAAACCCAAATACGTAAGTGGATAAATAACTAAATGTATACAGTTTTTTAAAAACACTGGAACATTAACTACGAGTAAATGGTATTATTGATTGGTAGCGTTAAAATACTACAAGAGAGTCTAGTACGAGCAATTGATTAATGAATTAAAAATAAACACCAAGGTTAATATAAAACACATGTGTGCATGCAATGTTTTCCAATAATAAGTAAAGTAAGTATTTGATATATAAACACACACATTAATATTCATATCTTGTTATGGTTCGAAAGTAAATATTATCATTAATTACAACAGCTGCGATTTTTTTACTATTTATGCATTTGTTTACAGAACTGGCTCAACAAAACCGAGACGCCCCGATCGAGCGGTGTACGTGCCCAGAGCTCTGCGCCAGTCAGATAATACGTCGCTGGAGGAAACTAAAACTGATTGTACGACTCGACGCACGAGCCAGGGTTCCGATGGTACCAAATGTCCAAAATCACCAGGTCCAAGAGATCATTCAGCTCACGGAACACCTCGGAAGTCGCTAGATAAAAATTTCTGCAACGTCTACGTACCGCCACATCTCAGGAATCAACGATCTCAAACGGCCCCAAGCATAGACGTTCTATCCGCATCGAACGAAGCAAACGAATCTGTGCCTTCAGGCTTCCAAGTGCCAAATAGTGATAGTGCAATACCGTATAGTGATAGTTCTTATACTCAAGTAGATGTAACCGATAATTTTTATATAGGTGATTATTTCACAAATGGACAACTAGGTTTCTACAGTCCTAACTATTTTGAATACACAGACCAAAGCCACGATTGTGGAACAGATCACGATTGGATAAATGATTCTGAAAATAATATGGCAGTAAACGAAATAAATCAAAGCAGTATCATTGATAGCGATTATTTGTATGATAAAGATGAAGATGTGGAGAAAGAAGAGCTGAAGCGGGCCTCACAAGAGATCAACAGGAGCAGTAAGAGAATCATAAAGCAGAGTTTCGATTCGGATGTTCTAGTCATATCAGATCCCATAGAGGATGTGAAAGAAGATGGTAAACCTGAGATAATTGTTGAGGAGAAACAGTCAGAAACGAAAAAGTCCAAACCTAAATTGGAAGCGAAACTCTCGTTGAAACGCGAGGAAAATGATTGGGACTCTGTCTTCGATGATAGCGGAGAGTGTTTGGATCCGTCACTGTTAGAAGAGTTAACGTCGACTGTGGGTAAAGTGCAAATAAGTAAGGCTAGGAATAATTACGATCAGTACCAGACCCGCGGTCAGGCTCTATTCAACGGGCCGTACGATGAGACTTTCGCTCACGTCGTCGAAGTGTACGATTTCCCAAGTGAATTCAAGACGAACGATCTCTTCTCCCTGTTTAGTGAATATAAAGACACAGGTTTCGAAATTAAGTGGGTGGACGATACGCACGCGTTGATAGTCTTCAGTAGCGCTAAAATTGGTGAGTACTTAATATTAATAATAACAGTAGTTTCAAAGAATTCGTAACAGTCAATCGAGTTCCATTCTGAATGAAAATCGATAATGCTTTATTCAATTTAGGCCCTAAGAAGACGCCTATGAACGTCAAAACTACCACCGGTTCGGAAGATAACCCAGTCATCGAGAAGAACCGGCAAGAAACTCGTATCTGGGTTATATTTTTAACATTCAAATACATTACACGTTCCAATCGTTTTAGTGGATGCACGGAGAGAAGTCAATTCCAGATATCAGCATCGTTCATATATTGATCCACTCTATAATAGTCTTTTGACACGATGCTTTAACTTGCAGTCCGACAAGTTGGGAATATGCTTGGGATTTTGTTGTAAAATCTATCACTATATATACACCTAAAAAAATATACCTACAATATAAAAAAATATACACACCTAAAAAACTGTTACTTGTTTTACTGAGTTTGAAACATGAGACGACCAGTTTGGCACAATTTCTAGTATTACGATCATTATCATTAAGATCATGCCGATCTTTTACGGAATCCAGCTTGTCGAGGGTTGTGTGGAATGATCAAGAATGTATTATATTGTATTATAGGTATATGTATTTAAAATAACTAATGTGTTTATTTCTGTATTTTTTTTATTATATCAAAGGAGGCAAAAAACTGAAAAAAAAAAACAAAAAAAAAATATAAATGGAAGACGCAAATCGCAAATAAACATGAACAGCTAAACTAATCGCGTATTACAAATGTATCGTGGTATCAGCGCTAAAAACGTAGTGATTAATAGGCCATTACAATAAGCTATTGGTAAACGGGTTTTTTTCCAATATTATTTTTGCTTTGATAATGTTCGTTGCAAATTAATTTTAAGCCAACTAATATCGATTTCCTAAATTCTTAAAATTTCAAGAACAATAGTTGTTATTACAATCCAATTGATATGGCTCGATTGTACAATGTACTCGCATTGAAGCACATCTCATTCGACATATTTGACCATCGAGCTTTTGAATTCAAAAGGGCAATTAAACACATTCTATATTCATGACTATTTGAACAACGTTTAGTAAACTATATTTCAATATTCTTGATTATATTTGTCGTCTTGTTTTCTTTCCTATATATTGTTTTTCTTAGTTTGTATAGATGAGTTCATTCTCACTTTTTCATTTATTCCTGTTATATTATTTTTCAAATGTTTATCCAATATTGAATTTTACATAGTTTAATTTTTCAATATCATCTAATACCTTTAAACGAGCTGTTCTTGTATATTTTTATATTGCTATGTATTTAGGATCTCGGACACGGCTTCAACGATTTCCGTAAAACTTAGTATGTAGGTGGTTTCGGGGACGATAAATCGATCTAGCTAGATTACCTGGTTACGGGGTGGTAGGGTTTTACAGCCCGACTGGGTCGCAATCACCATTTATATGGCGAAAAAGCCCGTAAAAGTGATTCGCTTCTACGGGTCGCGTTTCGGGATCAGCCTGTGCATATCCAGCTTATTACAGGCCGGCATGATAGTGGCGACCGGCGATGGACAGTGTGTCAATCGGTGATCGCTATTATTTTTGGATTGTACTGTGCTTACCATCAGGCATAGTGCAGTCACTTTGCCGTGCTATAATAAAAAAAAACCTTAATAGAAAACTTTTTTCTCTAAGTTTTCAGGTAATGAAAAACTATAGCTAAAGCCAAATTTCGCCACCGCTGTCAAAACAAAAACACCTCAGGTGGAAATTGACTGCTTCGAAAATCCGACTAACCCCCAGTTCGAATCCGAGTAACAGCAAAAGATATATCTTCTTTTTTGTTTTTTTTTTTTGGTAAAAAATGCTAATTTTCTGAGGCAAACCAAACAGTTTATTTTAATTTAAAAATATTTTTAAAAAAACCGAGCTAGGCTCGGTCGTCCAAGTACTTAATAGTGTAAATTATATCGATGTGATGAAGCGTTGCAGGTTTCAGTCAAATATGTTCCTTCTTATTATTGTTATTATATAATTTATCGGACTGTTGATCTATTGGATTATCCACAATTGTAAATAAATAAACGTCTGACTCCAAATATCAGGTTTTACGAGTTTGGTTTCCTTAACTCGTTTCTCTATATCGACTTTTTAAAGTATTAATGGGTGGTTTTAGAGTTGCACCGTTGTCCTGATGTTGCTAAAGTCCGTCAAAATGTTATGATCCAAGATGCTTATTAGAGTATTACCCCAAAAATATATTTCTCCCTTTTCTCCAGAGGAGGCCTTATGTAAGAGTTAAAAATGTGTTTGTTGAAGTGTGTCTTTCTTCGGTGGATTTTTGATTTTAGCATACATAACTGAATTAACTATGAGGTTTTCTCAGATTTAGTCTTTCCAGTTATTGGTCATTGGCATTTCTTAAGTCCTATTACATCATCTTAGTTATTGTATCGACTTTACAAATTGTCTGTTAATGACTCGTTAGTCAATTAACTTTTCAACCATCGATATAAATTAACTAACTTTTTTCTGCGGCCTTGTCCGCTTTAATGTACTTTTGACCTATCCTTTGTTCCCCAAGAATAACTTTGACTACCATTTTGTGTCTCGGAAGACGTGTATGATTATCATCTGAGTAATTAATGTAAAATAGAGAGTAAAAGTGTAAAAAAAATATATAATTTACTTAATTAGCTTTATAGATGGTTATACCGGTTTTTTAAATGGTGATTCTTCTTTTAAGGGTATTTTTAACAATTTCTTATTAACAATTAATTATTATTTACCGTTAACAATTAATGGCTAGAACTCTATTAACAATATACGCTATAAGATCTCTTTTTTGGGTTAAATATCGCAAAGAATTATATTAACATGGTTAATATTTTGTGCTCTGCCCATGGTCAAACCTATCCCCGTGTTACGAAAAATATCCTTCTTAAGAGTTACGAGGATGCGTGCAGAATCATTAATACATACATATATATCATTATTATAATCGTCACAAGGTAATGCTCATTAATAATGTTGTTATATAAGTTGTTTATAATATTGATTACACTATCTGTGTAATTTATCTTGGCGCCATATAAAATTGTTTTGTTATTCTCTGAATACGTATTAAGTAAATTATCACTTTTTACACTTTTTTTTTCTTACTGACTCGGCATTTTATAAGGAATCTCTGGCTAAGTTAGTAATTTCAAGTTGAAAATCTGTCGTCAAGTTGGTACTGACTGATGTTTTAAGTCTGCCACCCAGTCTCTGTAGGCGTGTTCCAGCATCAGCTCTTAAGAGACAAGTCCCACTCTAAGCTTAACCTATTTAACGTTTAAGGCTGCATAGTAAATTAACATCAGATTATGGTCAATAAGAAAATTGATTTTGCCATTTCCAAACCCGTATTAAGTCTTTTCAGTGATGACATTGCTGTTGTGAATTAAATCATTTTGAAGCGATGATGGTAAGCCAGTTAGTTTAAGTCGATAGAGGACTAAGGACGTAATGATATCTCCATTCAGCTACATGCTGCAGTACAACTGGGTGGTACTGTATCGCTGATTTTCAATGGGGTGGTCAAAGTAAAGTACGGACGTGTAGTCGGTGTGTAACACTGTCGGTGTATAGCATTACTCTTGTGAAACAACTAATTACAGAGATGAAGTAATTATGAAAACGTTGTTAATTAATAACTGTACCATCTTGTAAGTACTTCTATTAACATACGTAATAAGTGCACGCTTCGGGTTTTAACTCTGTATCACGTAATATTGTATCGTTGCCATTGCTTAATCTATATATATATATGTATATACATACATATAATAAGAATGTAAATCTAATGTTTCTGTACTTCTTAGATCATTGTAGAAAAAAAAAATGTTACAGGTGTCTGGGAATCTATACTAATACTAATATACTAATACTAATATACTAATAATATTATAAAGAGGTAAAGTTTGTGAGTTTGTGACGTTGTAGGGGGTAATCTCAGGAACTACAAGTCCGATTTAAATAATTCTTTCAGTGTTATATAGCTCATTCATCGAGAATGGTTATATCATCACGCTAAGACCAACAGGACCGGAGCACAGATGAAAAATGTTTTTCCTTTTGAGAACGCGAACGAAGTTGCGGGCAGAGGCTAGAAAGTAAAAAAACACATTTCAATCAATTTTAGAGATGCCTGTTTGTTTGTTTCTATGAACACTTACACACGCATCACTGCTAAAGTACCATGTTCACTATAAAATCTTTTTTTTTCTCTCTCGAACTGACTACGCTATTGACCTAGCAAGGTCTTAACAGCTTCACCCGACTACTAAGGCGAGCGCTTAGGGCACTCAGCCGATTTTATTTTTGGCAACTAGCTCAAGGGTGCACCGCACACCTCGGCTTGGCTGTTGCCTGTTACATGCAATTCGCGATCTATCTTAGTTAACCTAGCTAACTAACAATTCATATATGTATGAGTTGTTGAAACATATATTTGTACCAAGCATACATATCTCAACAACTCTTAAATATATTTCTTATCGTGAAGCTAAAAAACCTCAACAAGAAAATCGTAAAATATACCCTCGAGTAACATCTTGTCTTGGTTTCATGAAGGTCGGTTAACTCTATCACAAGTTATTGTAATTTTAATGACGACGCGACTTAAGTACGAGAAAAATTAGATAAGTAAATGAACTTAATACATTCAGATGATTTTATTAGCTACTGTTTTCTAACTTTAAATTCCACGTGGACGGGGTTGCAAGCAAAGCTAGTTATTGTAATAAATTCTCAAAACGACAACTTTCACAAAGTAACTAATTCAATATCAGTTCCTCAAAAAGAATACGCTGTTTCAATGATTTATTAACTCTCCGCCAGTACCTTATCTCGCGTAGTTATAATATATTTGTATGTCGTTAAGATTTATACCCCCAAACTGTTCGAAATGTGTTTAAGCTCTCCATACAACCGAATAGACATTACGATGCACGTGTCAACAAACTGTTGGTAGCATAAGTATTAAAAAATCCGTATTTATTACAAAATTTAAAAAACTAGAACCATAACAAATTATGTAATGTAAAATTGTAATTTTTAAAAATTGTTTAGATTTAAAAAACATGATCCGCTATTTTATGACATTGGTCCTAAAAAATCAGCCGAGAGGTTTAATATACACTACTGTTTATATCTATCAAAAAGCGCGCGTTTCCTCGGTTTCTTGTAACACATTTCCGCCCTTTTTCCAAAATCACTCCCACAAAAAATATCCAGCAACTGAGGGTAAAGACGGTACACATCAAAAACAAACCCACATTCGCATTTCTAATGTTAGTTAGAATATCAATTTATCTTTCTACAAATGCGCATAAGTTACTTGCAAGTTACCGTAAGTATAGTTAACGTACGCTTATATAATGCATACTTGTGCAAAACCATTGTGTATATAACCTTGTTCTAATATATTTACGCGTGTGTAATTAGTTGTTAGTTTGTACGCGGGTGGAGCTGCGATTAAAAACTAGTTTTCTAGTGTAATCGTTTTAACTAGCTCCAGAAATAAGAACGTGAAATACATTGCGAAACTCACTTAGCGGCTAGCTGACTTTAAAAATGTGTTTCGTTGAATTTCTTGCGCAAACATAACACCACTGCCATATATGTGTAGGGTTGTCACGCGTATTTTGATGTTATTGTGAATTATTAGACTTTGTACTTTATGTGAGTAATAGTTTGAGTTTTTACGGATTCTTTTGTATTGTTTATGTAGCGATAGTTGTTCAGTGCTAGCGTGTTTATGAAATCAATCAGCGGAGGATCGAATCCTACAATGTCTTGTATGGATACACCACCCTCCCGGGGGAGAGAGTGGGTAGTGTCGACTCTTACCAACTAAAACCCCACCGTTTACATCCACCACTGTAATGGAGCGATACGGGATCTCCGCAGCATTCATCGTGCCACCTCAGTGGTAGGCCTGGCATCAACTAAACGTCGCTGGGCCTCGATCTTGTCAGGAGAGGACCGTGTACACATGAGCCGTCTCCTCCGTCCGTCGGACCTGTGCTGTGGGAAGATGGCGTTCCCTCGACCTATCTTCCCAGGTCCGGCTACGGTGGTAGCTGAACACGAGCATGATGCCTCTTTCTACCGGCCCTCCGTTGGCAAAGACAGCCGGTGAAAAGTTCCTCGCGAACCCTGTCCTTGCAGAAGAAGGAGGAGGCCACAACATTACATACTGTCCCACCGCCCTCTTGACTCTTACCATGTCCGGCAGTGAGAGATTAACATTAACCGCCGCAGTCAGAATGCGACTCTGCTCCTCCCACGCAACACACTCGGGGTCAAAGTATTTCATGATATATGGCTATTGGCTCCCTGCGTGTGATCCGGTGCAAGTAGCAACCTAAGCACCCATGCTCAGTTAGCAACTGCACCAAACGAAACCACAGGGAGCCCATTTGGAAAGTGACAACCATAGCCACCTATGAATAACCGAATACGAAATTCAATCGTACAATTATTCAAGTGACTTTTTTTCTGACAGCTACTGAACTGAAATATTTAATAGTTGTTTCAGTTTCTGTCAAACGCGTACCTCGATAGCTATCTGTAATATAACGTCGAATAAATTAAAGCTAGTCGTAACTTGCAAGTGGAACGGGATGCCGTAATTTCTATCCAATGAGATTTATATAATAGAATGCATACTCATGATCATATGTTGCAACAAATATCCAATTTAATAAATTCTATATAGTTTCTGCAATGGATATTCTAACACTATAGAGAATAGAAATGGATGTCTGGTTGAATGCCGAACTTTATAGAAATACCCAAATATTAGTTACAATTACTACTATCCTGTTCCACTGTTAACGATTACGCAGGAGCGAAGCGATAGCAGATTTGGTTAAATATTGGCTTGGAAATGGCAAATTCAGACCATGTATCATCAATTAACTTGTAAAATAAATATTCACTTTTGAATATGAACATACTAAAAGGAAGGTTTTCGTATTACGCGGCAACATTGTTGTCACTTTATTAAGCCTTGACTATGAACCTATACTTGTATACTAATATTATAAAGAGGTAACGTGTGTGTAGTTGTAGGTGGTAATCTCAGGAACTACTAAACCGATTTTCAAAAATATTTTACCGATAGAAAGCCACGTTACAATAATTTTACCACTCATTTAATATACCTTTACAAATATATTATAGACTAGTCACGACTCTCGACTTCGTCCGTGTTTGTTACATCTATATATATATTGATACATATTTAAAATACCGAATTATAATCGAAAAGTTTACTTAAGGAAGGTAGACTATTTGTATTGTAGCAAGTACACGATGAATAAAATAGTTCTCCAAAATTCGAGAGTCGTAAAAAGTATATGAAAGGAAAGAAAATAAACTTACAAACAAAGATATTGCGATTAAGCTATAATAGCTGTATAGGCACAATTCAGCATAAGCAGCTGTTTGCTATAGCCTCTAACCCCAGCGTTGGTTTTCAATTGTTGAAAGTGGGTTTAAATTACGACTTTATTTTCTATTCTCATTAAGTAAGTACGGGTTTACAACAGGTATAACATAAAACAGGTTGTGTCGTAAAGAACCACGATAAAAGTGATCATTTTGTATTAGAGGGAAGCATTTTAATTTAAAGAATTAACAACAACAAGTCAACGTGACGCGGTGTTCCCACCGGTCCAAGTATTGACCGCGCCCGACATTGCTTAACTGCGGTTATCACAGGAAAACTGATATTTTCAGTAGTCCGGTGAAGCTGTTAAGACCTTGCTAGGTAAAGAGCGTAGTCAGATCGAGGAAAAAAATCCCATATTTTCGACACTCTACCTGGCACAGTGTTAACCCAATACTTTTAGTCAGACAAAAAGGTTACGGATCAGAATTTCAAGGCCCAGCTCCCATAGGAAGTCTTACTTAAAAGAATGATTGAAATCTAGCCAGTACATGCCAGTGCATGATGCCCGCACAACAACAGATCTCGTATCATTTTATATACAGGTAACTAGTTTGTTATATCGCTTTTATGGAATTTAAAGAACACGTTCCACCGCAAACGTTCTCTTGTCGTGGCCTTTAACATACTTCCGTCTACGCTACGAACAGTTTTGTTCACGCGAAATTCGTACGGTCTTATGTTTTCCTTTAACGATCGACGTTTTGATATAAAATGTTATTGTTTTCCATTTCCACGGGAATTCGATGATCATCCGCCCGCATGTTGGCTTCGTCTATAATTGTGAAAATTAGACGAATGTCTCGTGATAACCGTTATACTCTATTTGGGCTTAGTGTAGTACCATTTGCGGTCACATCATTTGAAAGAGTGATAAAACTTTAGGTATAAGGTAAAACATCCCTTAGCATAGAGCATCAGAGCATACGCCTCCTACGATGGCTCCGTCTCAGCCCGCAAGTGCGCCCAATGTGACTGAGGACTATGACAACGATGACGAAGATGCGATATCCAAGGTGACCTGGAAAGAGACGAGGGCGGCGATGCAAAGCCTACGGACCAAGAACACCATCCCAGGACCCGACGGCATATCTGGTCGTGCATGGTTCCTGGCTTACTAGACTCTCGAACCCCGACTAGCGAGGATTTTCATTGCGTCGATTCGATCGTCGATTGGTCTTGCTGAAGAAGGGGGGCAGCACCCACCAGACGGTCCATCCGGGTACCGGCCCATTGTGTTGTTGGACGACGTGGCGAAACTGTACGAACGTATAATCGCAGGCCGCCTAGTCCAGCATCTAACACAAGTCGTGCCGGATCTGGTGGATAACCAGTTTGGGTTCCGCCAGAGGTGCTCCACCATAGACGCAGTGATGAGAGTGAAGATTCAGGCGGAGGAAGCAGTTGCCCAGGGCGAAGTGGTGTTGGCGGTGTCCCTCGACATTTTTTCATTCTTATGACGCTCACAGATAAGGTGGCATTCTATTGGTAACAGAATTTTGAAAATTGGTTTTGTAGTCCCTGAGATCACCCCCTACAACCCTACAACCCCCTACAACCTCACAAACTTCTTCTTTACGATATAAGTATAGATTTATGTTGTGTGCAACTGTATTCAGAGTGGTCAAAAAGTTTGACGAGTACTGTATATGTTACATATCAGTAATGTGCCGAGCTCGAATAAACTACTATAGAATAACATGACAATTGAGTAAAATAAAGTAAAAAAACTTGCTAAAACTAAATACTACTGATACAGAATTTATCGCGTTACATCGAACTGTATAAAATATTCTTATCAAGCGCCGTTAAGCAATCGATCGCATCGAACAAACAAATCTGCACAACTGCAACAGTTTTATTAGATTTGTGGAACGAGCATTATGTAAACGGTATCGGGATCAAGATTAGGGTTGTCGATTTTGATATTTACATTTTTCGGGGTGTAAATATTTCAAACGCAACGTGACAACTCGTGCGGAATTTACGAAATGTGAAATTTACGAACTTTGTGACTCTTTTATACAAAGTTATTAAATTTGCATAAATAGTGGATTGTTTTTATGTGAGTTAAGATAAAGTTGACGTTTAAAAAAAAATGTGACGTCAGAGAATTCTCGTCAGGTATATATTTCCTTGCGAATTTAAATTTTCTACTAGCTGTATACCCGCGACTCCGTCTGTACTATTTATCATCCTAACAAAACTCCTTTTTGTACAGAGGAAAAAGCAATACATTGAAAACTCTTTCCACCCCAACTAGCCTTTATTTTATGTAATGCTACAGTGTACACTCACACAATGTTAGTTACTACAAATATCGACTACTCGCAAGCAAACACACACACCGATATAAATTAGAAAAAGCGAGAGAGAGAGAGACAGGAGCGTAACGTTTTTCCTTACGTGACGATTTATACCAACGAACTGACTAACGTGATAAGCCTTTGATGGACTTTCACAGCTTTACCAGACTAATGCCTCTAAAGCATTTTAAGTAGGACGTTTATATATGTCATATGGCTCTCAAAGCGAATTGTCCCAATTATCATGTTATGGTTGGCAACCCTAACCGAGAGCGATTGGCATTCATTTTGCTACGATTAAAGTCACGACTTGTACTGCGTAAAGTCCACAAAAAAAGGCGGCAACCGTGATACAATAATAATAACGTTAAATTAGATAATACTTGATTTAAATTAACTGGTTTATATCCGTGGCTTTGTTCACGTAAATTTACTTTTTTTTTATTATTTCTCACATTAATCACTTAGTGTGTGTGGATTATTCATAAATTATAAAGAACTGATGCAGGCTATGACGTTATCTGTGTTGTTTAATAATAATGTCCTAACAAAGTATTTTATGTATACAAGACTTCACCTTTGAAAAATTAAAATAAAAGTATATTTTGCTTACAATCTTTAGTTTTTATTGTAGTGCCTTACGAAATGATGTTTTTTTAAACAGAAATAACTGTATATTACATGAGTATATCATGATAATTTTTCGTTTAAATAAGGACCAAGTGTCTAAACAGTATAAAATGCAACGTATAGCTAACCTCAAGCCACAGTATATATATATGAGAGACAGTACGGAAACTACCTATATAATTGCTCGTACCGGCCCACTCACACAAACATGCGCATCGACGAGACCGCTAAGGGGTTTTCGTATTGCTGTCTATAGAATATAATTAAAAACGTCACGTCAATGCGCATGTTTCTGTGAGTGTGCCGTTTTCAAGCGTTTGTAGGCAGTTTCTGTATTGTTGCTCATATTAATACTGTGGCCATGCGGTGTTCCGAGATGGTCACACATCCAAGTACTGGTCGCGCCCGACAATGCTAACTTCGGTGATCGGCCGATAACTGGTATTTTTAAACACTTTACATGACACAGTGTTTAAACCTACCACTTTTTGTCATACAATCGACTACCACTTTTTTTACCACACATACGATCGTTAAAACCTCCCATACGAATATCACTTAATAATAAAGATTTAACTGTTTAAATTTGTGATTTTTTTTATTACATAATATTAGTGTATGGGATTTGATCTCTCCCAAGTTAAAGATTATTATTCTCTGTTACTTATTAAAATCTTATATTATAACTAGCTGTGCCCCCGTCTCCGTCCATGTGGACCCTAACAGTGACTAATAAATCCATTTAATTATCTATTTTTCTCTCGTACTTAAGTCGCGTTGTCCTTAAAATTACAATAACGTTTGATACAGTGAACCCATTTTAATGAAGCTAAATGTTACTCGAGGATATGCTTTATGATTTTCTGAGATTTTATCATGAACGCAGTACTTTAGTAGCGATGCGTGTTGATACAAACAGACAGACATTTTAAAAAATGGTTGAAATGTACTTTTTTTATTTACTAGCTACTGCCCGCAACTTCGTCCGCGGAGAATAGTTACTGTGGGCTAACGCTAACACGCAGTGGAAGCTCTCAAAAGGAACCAAAACCCCGATTTTGAAACATTCTCCATTGGTGCTCCGCTCCTATTGGTCTTAGCGTGATATATATAGCCACATAACCTTCCTTGATAAATGACTTATCGAACATTAAAATAATTTTCAAAACCAGTTTAGAACATCCAGATATTAGCCACTACAACCTCACAAACTTTACCTCTTTATAATATTAGTATAATCAGTCACGTCCAATTTACATTCTCATTATATTTATATAGTATATATAAAATTAAAAGATATATCTCTAAACGAGCAATTCTTGTATTTTTTTTTATATTTGTATATATTCAGGATTTCGGAAACTGCATCATCTATTTCCGTGAAGTTTCGAGGACGATAAATCGATCTAGCGAGATTTTATTCATAGAATACTTTTTTTAACTCAGATCTCAGGCAATATAGGTAGAATATGAAGGTAAATTTCGCCGCCGCTGTCAAAATAAAAATAGCTGAGATGGATATTGGTTGCTTCGAAAATCTATGTAACCCCAGTTCAAATCCGAGTGTATATATATATATATATATATATGTTAAAAATGCTCATTTTGTAAGGCAAACCTAACAGTTTATTTTAATTAAATAAATAATTTTATGATTTTATAATTATAAGAGAGATATCTTTCTTATATGACAAAAAAAAAATGCTAATTTTGTGAGGCAAACCTAACAGTTTATTTTAATTTAAAGATGTTTTTAAAGAACCGAACTACGTTCGGTCGGCCAAGTGCTTTAATTTAAATTGCACAAGATCTGTTAACATCAATGCAACTGAGGTCGCGTTGATTCATCTTGCTTAATATTTTACACACCACTTACCACTTTCGATTTCGTTAGCGCGGCCCGCTTTTTATAATACACACTTAATATTCTGGTGCGGCATACAACGTTGCCTTGAACTTGACTCGCTTTATTTTATCTAATACATAACTGTTAATGTATTACGAAATAAACAGAAACGTCGATCGCTGTGTATAATTTAACTGCCGGGTATCGTTTCGAGGTCGGACGGTATTACGCTTTACGCATATATCATTCTTGTTTTAAGTGTTAATACAGATTTATTCGAATCTACCTTCCGTGTGCTTGTCACGTTTCGATTGAAAAGTCATTTAGCAAATTGGAAAAATTTCCGGGACTTTTCTAACGTTTTCTATACATATAATATGAATGTAAATCTAATGTGTCCGCATTTTTCGATTTTTGTGAAAAAAAAAATTGTTGCAGGTCTAGAAATAATCTAGAAATAAGTAATAAAAAGCTTTTCAACCATTTTTAAAATTGTCTGTCTGTCTGTTTGTTGGAACGCGCATTAATGCTAAAGTACTGCGTTCACGATAAAACATAAGCAAGAAAATCATAAAGCATATCTTCGAGAATAACATAGTCTTTATTTTATTAAAATCTGTCCACTCTATCAAAAGCTATTGTAATTTTAATGACGACGCGGCGTAAGTACATTTAGATTACTTTATTAATCGCTGTTTTTATACAAGGTTATACATATACGAATATTAACCGTAAAATAAAAATGCATTATAGAAAGGCCAACGTGTCTCTAATGTTGCAAAAACACACACGACATAGTTTAACACACAGTT
>JACEII010000023.1:156548-177601 GCA_014332785.1 Antheraea mylitta
GTCTCTAATGTTGCAAAAACACACACGACATAGTTTAACACACAGTTCCTGCAAACGTCGTCGATACGTGAGCAAATCGACTTTTTGCTGCATTCTAAATAAACAGCACGCCACTTCCTTGACATAATTGATGCTTTACAATGTTGTTTTATGTTCCCATTACGTTTAATTTTGCAGTCAGCTTTATTCAAGCTATTACCATACATTATTTATAATTTGTATTCATTATTTTGCAGAGGTATTTAACATTAAATGTTGCTTAATTTATGCTGTCGAATACATCTCTATCTTTAGACACTGTTTTGTAATTTTCGTTAATACCTCCTATTTTGATTTTTCAAGTTTATTTTATAGATATCTCTTTTTTCCCAAAATTCTTATCAAATTACTTATTGGCCACTTTATCAGATCAAAATAAAGACCTTATTTAGGTGAATTTGAATTACGTGGACAATGTATTTGTAAGATGATAATGCAAACGATTTAACGATTCCTCCAGTTTGCCATATCATTCAAGTATACTGCAGATAGTTTACATTTATTTAAAAACCCTAACCTATTCTTCATACCTTAAGCCAGGGGTGCTCAAGTGAGTAGACAGTGCAAGTCGGCCGCTCCTGCTCCTCGGCCAATAGGTGTAAGAAGGCACCATGAGGTTTTAGTCCGTGCAAGTTGGACATACCCCACCCTTAGCTGCCCAGCTAGGCTGGATATCCGTAGGAATTTTTCCATGTAAAAAAAAGAAAAAGGGGTGCTCCAAGTAGAAATGCTGGCGATCCACCTAATTATTTTCGGACTAGGATTGATCCAATTTGAAAGGCTGAAAATAATTATTCAGGATATATTATTCAGGATTATCGTCTGTGTGGGTAACTTAAAAACGATACAAGAGAGAGATGAGGGCGTTATTCTAACGATTATGTGGATCAAATAAATTGTACTTTTTTTAACTTTATTTTTGGCAATCAATCTTTCAGATTATTACTGCCATTGACGCGTCGTGCAATCACTTCAATATTGCGTTGTGTGAGTCAATATTCTAACAAGATGGTAGATCCCTTGTTAGAACCTTTCAGGGAGTTTTTGTGGCATCTCAGAATTTCATGTTCTGTGGTATTATTTTCTATTCACTTCACTTATGCACAATAAACTAACTATATTACGTAAAACACTAGCAAATTTACAAAATATAGAGTCAAATAACACCAGATTATGAATAAAATATAAAATCCACTAGATGACAGACTAAAATCCCGCCAAAAACTCCAAATTGTTCCTATTATTGCATTTTGATCTAGTCACCTATCTACTAAAGCAAAATCTGTGAAAATAGTTCTGTATCTGCAAAAAAATCTCGAGATACACTCAAAAAGAACTCGTGTCCGACCATTTGAGCATCCTTGGCTTAAGTCCAAGCACGATATACAGAGGGGGGAATAGTCGGGATTTATCCCCCCTCCCCTCCAACAAAAAAGATATGAATAATAATTAATATCATTAAAGATTTTTGAGGTTTCATAACGTTACCTCTGAATGACTTAACACAAGGAACTTCAGAAGTTAGGCAAATAAGATTTTGTTGATAGATTATAATATGGAATTCTCGGTGAGTAACAAAGATCTAAGACAATGAAATTCACAAGTTATCAAATGAAGCTTTGTTGATGGATTACGATCTCTGAACTATTTGAGAGTTAAAAAGATTTGATTCAGGTTGTTACGTAAACGAATTAGTTGTTTTGTTTATCTCAAATACATAAAAACACGTTTAACTCTCACGCATGCTAAAGGTTTCTGTTTGTTTCGAGTCGCGTACCATCTTTTCCTATTCGCTGTATTAAAAGATATAATATAAAAACTATTCGAAGCGGAGTTTTCCAGATACTCCTATATTATTTATTGTTTTGGATTCGATTGACCCTTCAATTTTTTTTATATCCAATGAAGTGGGCAGGAATCTGCTACTTAAAAATGTTGTCATTATGCTATAATTAGGTATTGATGTATGTATATTGGTGTAAGTTTTTAGTTCAATTTGTATGATGAAGGGTAACTGGACAATGTTGTTGGTTCTTCTTCTTCTTATCCTTATCCCACCTTAGTAGTGTCGGCACAACAGGTTTTCCTTTCCCACTCTCCCCTATCAGATATCATCTCATTATTCACATCTTTTATACAAATAACATATTTCACACAATCTTTTCATAACTTTTTCGGTATTCCTTTACTGCTGCTATATATGTCCAGCTTAATATTCAAAACATTTCTAGTTTTATCACATTTTTTTTCGAATTGCCAACGCTATTGGCCTTGCAAGGCCTTTACAGCTTCACCGGACTACACTTACTTTAATATCTTCTCATAATATGCCCGTACCATGCTAACCTATTACTCCTCAACTTCTCTATCACTGGTGCTATTTGCAAATTTCCTCTGGCATACTCATTCTTAATCTTATACATTCTACTTACACCCTACATCCATCTTAACATTCGCATCTCTGCCTCATGTAATTTTTTTCTCATTAATATCTTTCGTGGCCCAACATTGGAATCTATGGCTTTAGATCATGTTCGGAAATTATACATTCGTCTGTGTATGCCACATGAATAATATGCTGCATCTGTCTGGAGGAAGTTCTTAAATAATTATAAAGCTTAGTTTTCCATATTGTTTTAATTGCATTTCCTGCTATCATTTTAGTAAGAAATTATAATGTCCACAAATTTAAATTATTATCGGGCGGGCGGTAGACTATGGCTTCAGAATATGCATGTAATGCATCCTTAACAAACAAAGCTAATTAACCAAGTTTTTCTTTTCTATGTTGTAGGTTTTAGTGCCATAATTTCATCTGATATCAAGTGACGGCGTAGCTCAAACTTCAAGATTGTAGAATTTACGCTTTCAATGTGTGTACCATTTTTTCACTCTAAACAGAATTGCATTCAATTTTAGCATAAAGGAATCCTGGCCTCAAGGGAAAGGCGTGGAATACTTTCAGCCTGAGTTTACGGAAATACTTAACCCCAGGGCTATGGAAAAAGAATGTAGATTAAAGTAATAATAATTAGTAAATAGTTTTAGGTTTAAATATTGAGATACTTGACACAATTTTCTATGTAAAACCTTAGCCGTGTTGTGCTTTAAATGTAATGTTTTTCGAATATTGCAAAAAGTTGAGCATTGTTGAAAAGCGATCTCATTGCTCACCATAACCGTCGTTGGTTGCGCAACATCCCAGGTTGCTTGTACAGTTCAATGATCTGTCTTGTAGCCTTTTCGGTATCAAGTAGGTTAGGTTGCGTGGTTGGGAGCTCTTAAAATGTATTTTTGTGTACGCGTTACGCTCCATTAATTCGTGAGTTATGTGAAAGCTGTATTCATTATGTTATTAATTCGATTTATATTCAGGTATGATAGGTTGTACTATTTCTGTTAATTTGTATGGTTTTGCACTTGAAGTGATTGCAACATGTTATGTACTATGGTCAATTGTCATTGACAAGTAATTGTCTTTCCATTGTCATGTTTTTATAAAATATAAAACTATCCTAAAGTCTTGATGAATAAAGCCATATAATTGGTATTTCCGTCTTTATTACAATTTATTTGGGCAGTTCAGTTAGTTAGCTACAGAACCATTTCAGCGATTAAACATAGACTTTAAAGGGCCAATACCATCTAAGACATCAAATAAATATATGTTAACAATAATTGATGAATATTCTCGATTTCCTTTTGCTTATGCATGCAAAGATCTTTCTGCACAAACTTATAAAGTCCCTAAAAGACCTATTCTTCTTGTTTGGCGCTCCTGCTTATATTCATACTGATAGAGGGACTGCATTTATGTCAAATGAACTTAAGTTATTCCTTGACAAATATGGAGTTTCAACAAGTAGGACCACGCCCTATAATCCGGCAGGAAACAGTCGAATCGAACGTCTAAATGGAACACTATGGCGAACAATACAACTTTGCCTAAATTCCAATAAAATGGATATAACAGACTGGGAACAAGTTATACCTGTGGCACAGCATTCTATACGTTCTCTATTATGCACCGCAACCAATGAAACACCACACGAACGCATGTTTCGACATCCCCGACGTTCACCTACTGGAAGCTCTACCCCAAGCTGGTTATTAACTCCTGGCCCTGTACTGTTAAAGAGAAACGTGAGGACATCTAAATATGATCCTTTAGTAGATGAAGTACAATTACTACATGGGAATTCTAGTTATTCTTATATTTGTTTACCAGATGGCCGAGAAACGACAGTATGTAACAGGCAATTGGCACCTTATCCTAATGAAAATGATTTAGATGAAGATTCTTTCTCTACAAATCCAAATTCTAAACCTGATTCAGAGCTTCAACTTAATCAAGAGGCGGAGTGTGAAACTGATCAAAATGAGGCGGAGTTACCGATTCGCCACTCAACTAGAGAAAGAAAAACGCCAAGTTATTTACAAGATTATGTTTTACAATAAGGTGAAATTAAAAACACCCAGGGGAGAATGTTATGTACTATTGTCAATTGTCATTGACAAGTAATTGTCTTTCATTGTCATGTTTTTATAAAATGTAAAACTATCCTAAAGTCTTGTTGAATTAAGCCATATAATTGGTATTTCTGTCTTTATTACACAATATAATTTATGTCTAAGTATAAAGATCCAGTGTCATGATGTTTGTCCACGATGGACTCCGAAACTACCCTATTTTCATGAAAGTTGGTACCACTTTATCTAATAAAACAAAGTCTTCTGCCACGTCCGTGTCTGTCTGTTTACGATAAACTCAAAAACTATTGTACTGAGTTTTAGGCGGTTCTCATCAGTAGATAAAGTGATTCACCAGGAAGGTTTAGGTATATAATTTGTCAAGTTTTTTTTATTATCCGAACGGAGCAATGTTCACTAGTCCATGTATAATTTGGACCAACACGAGAGATAGGATAATTTATATTTCGATTAATGGCTTACATTTTTTCTATTACCAATTAAGTGATTGTCAATGTTGATTATTGTCATTAATTGTAACTTTCATCAGTCTCGAACAGATGTCGCTTTAAATTAGTTCGTTGACAGAAAACTATAGGACCGACTGTTATAGATATCTCATAGATGACGCCATATTTTAATTTGAATTTGTTCTTCAACTCTGGTTTATTTTATGTTGTACGTGTTCTGTTAATCCTATAATATCAAGTAGTTTATACTAATTCTAATTCAACATGTATATTTTACTGCCTTGTTTATCGAACCAATTTTTTTTAGTCGGTTTGTTGTATTTGAAGGAGGTTAAAATTGTTTTTCAAGTGCACTATGTTTTTTGTCACGATGTTTTCCCAATTGTCGAGTTTAAAGCTTTTTATCTGAAGGGTAAACTGATCTGGATGGTACCATTGTTTAGGTAAAAAAACCTCAGACGGTGAGCCAATAGGGCACAGGTGGTGAGCGCGGCCGTCGTGCCACTTGCTCGGCTTACCATTACGTCACGGCGCGCAGCCGGTCAGTGAACCCTACCGCGAGGTTCTACACCCGAATCTAGGTTGTGCGGTTGTGTATTTAACGCCAGTCATTATTTATCGTGCTACACCGGTTATTAGAATTTGTTTGTTTTACAAATACAATTTATCAAAGATTGACAGGCTATTTTTGGCGGATTGGCGGTCGTTTTGTTTTTTTTATATCATGTAGGAGGCAAACGAACAGGCGGGTCACCTGTTTTTAAGCGATCACCGCCTTCCACAGACACTAGCAACTCCAGAGGAATCGCACGTGCGTTGCCAGCTTGTGTTTAGGGGAGTGGAAGGAAAGGGAGAGGGGTTTCCGGTGCTCTCACTGACCGAACGAAACGCAACAATGCAAACACTGTTACTTCACGTCGGTGTTTCTGTGAGAGGGTGGTACTAACCCGGACGGGCCGACCCATGCATGCGGAAACCAATAATAGCTTCAGCGCGGCTCTACCACCTACAAAACTTTGATGTTTCAATTTCGTTTCCGCGCTTTTTATATCAGGTAGTACAAGCGAATTTTTCTACATGAAATTTAGCATTAAAATATAATAGACTAGCCTATGCACGCGACTTCGTCCACATGGAATGGCCTAGCCAAGTTGCTTATCTACAATCACTAACGCAAATAGAAAACGGAAAAATGTATGCAGATGACATATCTGAATGCTATATCACGTGATAATCACTTGATATAGCGTCTTTACTTATTTATGTCTACAACAACACCGAACTCGGTTTGTTGTTTGAATAGTATAATATTAAACAGTTGTGTTTAGTTACCATATACAAATGTGTAGCCTTGATCTGGCATCATTGGCGCTCCGCCAAAATTCCACGTGTGGTCAAACAAGCTATTGTGAAGGAGAAATCTAGCCTATTATTGTAAAGAGGTCAAATGTGTGAATTTGGATGTTTGTTTGCAAGTAATCTGTACTGATCTAGTTATAAATATCACTCTCTTTACTTATCCTACGTGCGTGATTATTGTGACGCTAGTGGACGCACGCTTTATATTTGTGTCTTTATAATGACTAGCTTTTGTTATCCTCGCTTGTATTGCAGATTTAATCTATTCCTCGAAACAGTATTTTGTCCTCAGGGTACCTTTGTATCTTTTATCTAGAGAACGTGTTTGCAATCTTTCTCAAACGTGTACCTCCTTAATCAGGTATGGAACATTCCATGTATCACTGTTATTTTTCACATGAAATAAAAAATTAACACCTATATGAGATTTGTATGGCTGGTAGTTTTCATATGATATTACGAATCCAAAATGCCCATATATTCTGATTTGAAAATTCTTCCTTCTGTTATATATTTAGGCTGTAGATCTAAAAAAATAGTTGTCGGAATTAAAATGGTCACTATATAACAATACTCTTCAGATGTAAATGTTTAATATATAACCTGTAAAATACCAGTAAGAAAAGAATTGACAACTGTACAATATATTACAATATCTTGTATTCAAATCCTTAGTATACAATGTAGATACATGTCTAGAAACACTCGTTTAACAAATTCATCTATCATCCTAAGGCACAAGCTATAATGAACTTAAAATATAAATGTAACAGGCTTAAATTTATCGCCTGCGATATAGCAGTGAGAAAAAATTTCACAGCTGTGCATTACATTAAAATATCTATGTACTTTAAATGTCTATCAATATTTTTACTATTAAGATGCTTGCATATTCAAATTTTTAATAAACACTGAAAAGACGTGTCTTAGAACACTGGTTTTACAAACTCATCTATCCTTCTAAGGCCTACGTTATAATGGAATGAGTTAAAAATCACCCACTGTTTAATATATTGTACAAACTTTTTTTTTAATGAAGAACTCAACAAATACTTTTTTCTTTTTCTTGTGTTTAAGTGTACATTGGACGTTTAGATGAGAGCTATTTAATTTAATCCCTTCTTCTCCTTTCCATAACCAAACCACGCGCGCTGGGTTCGGAGCCATAGTTTTATGGTAAATCTTATCTGGGCACGAACTAAAAAGTTCGCAACTTCTTATCTTTGCCGTACCGTACCGTAAGATGTGGAACAATCTCCCGGCTAGTGTGTTCCCTCCTTCGTATAACATGGGTTCCTTCAAGCGTAACGTGAAAAGACATTTACGAAGGCCGGCATGACAGCGACGACCGCCGAGGGATGGCCTGTCCCTCGGTGGTCGCCATTGTTTTTGGATTGTACTGTGCTCATCATCAGGCACAGTGCAATCACTTTGCTGTGCTACAATAAAAAAAATGATCTGGAGTTTTAAATGATAAAAACATTTTTAAACAATCTTTTATCGAAATGTATGGCATAATTATTTAGAATACAATTGGCGCGAAACTATACAAGCAAATGCCATAAAACTTGAATGTACATCGTATTGTAACAGTGTAAGAAACTAGATTTTAAATTTTCGTAAATCACAATATCGATGAGGTAAATAAAGCTCTGATAACATGAAAATATCAAACATTCACAGTTAAAAAAGTATTTTGCAAAATGTGCAGATAGATGGCGTTTAAATCAAATCTGTACAGATGAACCAAAGATGTGTCATTACTTAAACTTTCAATTTCATCCGGTCTTACCTGGTTTATTATTTACTATCGATCTCATAATAATTTTTCCATCGGATTTCTATATATAGAGATTGTAATAGTTTTTTAAAAGTCCCTGGTTCTTATGAAAATATTCTAGTATTCTGCCAGCGTCATTTGAATTCTTTGAAGCCCGGTGGCTTCTAGGAGATGATTTCTTATCCAACTTGGACCTGAATTCTTAGTCTTAGTTGTAGGCCTTACGGGGCTATTATGATTAATTACAAGTATTGAACAGATTTTTTTTTTTTTTCGAAATGTCTACGCTATTGACCCAGTAAGGTCTTAACAGCTTCACCGGACTACTAAGGCGAGCGCTTAAGGCACTCAGCCGATTCCATTCTGGCAACCAGCTCAAGGGTGCACGGCACACCTCGGCCTGGCTGTTGCCTGTTGCATGCAAAATCGCGACCTATCTTAGCTAACCTAGCTAACTATTCATATATGTATCAGTTGTTGAAACGTATATGTGTACCAAGCATACACGCCTCAACAACTCCTCCATATATTTATTATCGGAAAATTGAGAGTTTTTCAGTTCGATAAGGGAAAAAAGTAAACCCTTCCACTTTCATGTGTAGATTGAATAGATATTTTCGTTTGAATTCCAGCAACCGAGGTGATGTCAACGCAACGTGCACTGGTTAAGTGCCGGCCTCTACATGCGGCGACGCTTGAGTCCAGGAACAAAGCGAAGAAATGTGCTGAATTCCTTCAACCTTATAGGTAATTATGTATTTATATCTATACTTCTATACTTTGTAATATTATAATTATAATATAAATCATTATATATACTAATATTATAAAGAGGTAAAGTTTGTCACTTTGTAATCTCTGGCACTACTGGTTCAATTTGAAAAATTCTTACAGTGTCATATAGCTCACTTATCGAGGAAGTTATAGGTTGTATATAATCACGCTACGACTAATAGAAGCAAAGTGCCCATGAAGAATGTGTCAAAATATGGGTATTTTTTTCTTCTTGAGAGCTTCCGCGAGGACGAGATCGCGGGTAGAGGCTAGTATTTCATATTTTAGGAGTGTACTTTTGCCAGAACATAGAGTAATATCTCGAAGGACGGGTTCTAAGGAGTTATTTTTTAAATTTATAACCTTAACTATGCGTAACATTAATTATCTTGTGCCAGTTACACGAGAATATCTCTCCAGAATTAATTCAAAATGCATTAATTTTTTGTCCGGATTCGCGTCACGTAGAAGATCTTAGTGTTCTATTTAATATAATTCGGTTATTGTACACAAGTAAAGTGGATGGGACATAATACCACGGATCATGTATTCTGATTTGCCATAAAAACTCTTTGGAAACTGCTAACAAGACCGCGACTATTTTGGTAGTTAATTGAAATGAACGCAAGAAATTTGTAATATCATTTACCTACTTATTCATTTGTACACGTTTTTAACCTTTTTCAATGTTTTTTTTTTGTAACTTTTTTTCGATATTTATTATTATTATCTATTGTTTATGTATTATGAGTCCTGTAATATTTTTGTCAAGCCAACGACTACACATTCGTACATTGCTTTGCTCCACATTGAAGATCAAAGCTGCAATACTATCCAGTTGTACTACAGCATGTAGCTGAACGGGAGTTTCATTGTAGGATATTCTAATAGACTATGTGTGTATTTACTATATTTATCTTATATTTTAATAATAATCTTTTAGAAGATTGGTTTCTAAAGATATATTAGATATACCAGGTTAGACACTCGTAATATTCTAGGATATGACACTTCATGGTCATATTTAACTTATAAAATAATAATATAAAAACAAATATTAATTAACAAACAAGAAAATCTAAGTTAAATTTTGTTCTAAGACTTTCAAAAGTATAGCTACAAACGTGTAAATAAAATAATAAACCTAAGTGCAATGACCGATGTCAAAAGCTACAATGGGCGATCCGGAGTTAATAACTTTCGATAATAAAACGTGCAATAAACCCTTTTATTTTGTTCGTGACGTTCCCACGATCCCATTCAAATGAAAGTGAAATCACCCGATAATCATTCACATTGTGCTTTAACATAAACGCGCAGAGGATTGCGTATTAGTTATATCTATCTTTAAATAATTAGGTCAAACACTAAGCACCTATTTTTTCAAGTGGTTTAGAACGAGAACCGAGTACAGAGTGTCCTCCAATAATATTGCTAACGTCTAAACTGTCACCTGGTATAATGTATTAAATACTCTGATGGTTTATGTTTGCAGACAAAGACCGGAGACGTGCACGGCGTTGGCGCGGCGGCTGGTTTCCGGGGCTCTCGGAGTAAAGCTGAGTACAGCGCGCCAAGAACGAGCAGAGGAGAGACGTCTCATCACCATCGCTAGAGGTCTCATCCATATTATTATTGACACTTGTACCGACTTTCCAACAAAATACATTGCAACCAACTTGGTAGGACGTTTACTAATACTCTCCAGGCTAGCTAACACCTTCTAAGTTGATAATATATAAGAGATTCGGTAGCCGCATTTGAGAACCAATCCATTTTGACTTATCATGATATCATTTTACACCACATGTCATGAATTATATTAATATTACTAGCTGACACGAACACGCGTTGCTGTGGTTAAGTGTTTTAAAAAGAAATTCATAATTAAATCGTAACGCTATCTATGAGATACCTGTAACAGTCTGTTCTACAGTTATCGCTCAACAGACTAATTTAAAGCGACATCAGTTCGAGATTGATGAAGCTTACAATTAATAACTTTAATGAATATTGACAATAATTTAATTTATAATCAAAAAAATACTGAGGCCATTAATCCAAATATAAATCTTCTATTCTATTGCATAATAAAAATGTAACAACGCCAAATCTGTACATTAAATATTTTTGTCCCATAAAACGCATGGGGTTCTCCAGGATAACGGATGAATGGTATATGTTTGAGTGAGTAGCATTTAAAACAGCATTAATTCTATAAAATTGTGTTATTAAATCGATAATATTGAAATAACAAGAATTTTTACATTCTTCATGTTCGATACATACATAGTAAGCATTAATTTAATTACTACAAATCAAACTATTTTACCTAATTGATTTTACAACTAGATTAAACGTAAAAATAATAGGATCGAATAGTCATATCTTAATATAGCAAAAAAGTAAATTTTAAATTTTCGTAAAATCACAACATAGATAGATAACATGTAAAAAAAATGTCAAACAAATCTCAAACATTCACAGCTGAACAAAGTAGTTTGAAATATTTGCAGATAGGTGGCGTTTAAAACAAATCCAGACAGATATAAAAATATATTACATTAGACAAACTTGCAATTCCATTCAGTCTGATGTGATCTATTATACATTATTGGTGTCATGATTTTCCATCTGATTTTTATGTATAAAAATTGTATTAATCTTCCTTTCTAATTAAGTCTATGGGCCCTATGGAAATATTTTACAATAATTAATGTCTTATGGTATTCTGCTGTAGGGTACGGCTGCTGAGGTAGACACCATGTTTTTATTATGAAAACGGGCAGTTCGAGCAATAAATAATGTGGGACCTCGAATATCATTAAAAACGAAGTTCCAGGAATTTGGTATCTTGACTATACCCTCCCAATACATTCTTGATAATTTAATGTATGTCCGTAAAAACTTTGAAAAACTGAATTTAGTAAAAGACCGCCATAATGTAAATACTAGAAACTGTAATAAACTGGTCAACCAGCAATACCACCAGTAAATCCAGTAATAGTTTTTTAGGTAATAGTGTTAGATTTTACAATAAAGTCCCAAAACATGGTACCAATTTGCCAGACTGTAAATTTAAGTCCCATGTCGAGCGGATTTTAGTGTCAAAACGATATTATAGAATGGATCAGTATGTGAACGATAGTTATGTATGGAACTGACTCCTCTCTGTGCATCTACTATAAGCTATTGTATGGTATATTGGAAAATATGTAAAAAAAATGTACCCGATCGAGTTTCTTGCCGGTTCTTCTCGATGACTGGGTTGTTTTCCGAACCGGTGGTAGTTTTTGACGTTCATAAGTTTATTTTTAGGGCCTAAACTGAATAAAGTATTTTTGATTTTTTGAATGCCAGTATCATGTGGGTTCTTTGTAGATCTTTGAATAATCGAAAGCTGAAGGAGTTATGGGGTGTAAGGGGTGTCGACTAACATCTTAAGACTTGAGACACCCAAGCCAACCTCACCTGCACGTGGTGCACCCAGCTGATCAACGAACGAGGCAATGGTGATAGCGGGTTGGTAGGGTTTTATAGCCCGACTGGGTCGCAACCACCACGTATATGGCGAAAAAGTACGTCATAGTGACTCGCTTCTGCGTGTCGCGTTTCGGGATCAGCCTGTGCATATCCAGTACCGGGTGATTTTCGTCATTATGTCCAGTATGACAGCGGCAACCGGCGATGGATAATCTGTCTATCGGTGGTTACCGATGTTTTTGGATTGTACTATGCTTAACATCAGGCACAGTGCAGTCACTTTGTCGTGCTTCAATAAAAAAAAAAAGAATTGAGATTAATCGTATTGGTTCATCTGTTTGTCGTCTGTATGGTTACAGAGAAGAAACGTCAAGCTGCCCTTCACAAGGAAGCAGCGTGGGATGGCTCCCTCGCGAACCACTCCCTCTCCGACACGTGAGGTAACAGTAAACTTTATATACCTTAGTATATATTCTATTTCTTCTTTTTCTATGGCAAGATTATTATTGCAATCACCAACTTTCCAGAAGGTCTCTGTTACATCCCAGTATTGATGTTGCGTTTCCCAACAACTGGCCTTGTGCAAAATAACCAAAGTATATTGCGAAAGATGTTACCTAAAATATCCAGTATATGGTCAAAAAACCTAATACAGTATTAAAAATAGAAACTAAGTTTCGGACAAAAATTCCTTCAACTGTTATTTATTTTAAAAAAAGGTGCCTGTCTTCACGTCCTTTAAGCCTAAATTTCTATCTCTATTTTTTTTTATTTAAATGGTATTAACAACAGTAACACAGTTATATGTGTTGCTATTGAAAAAGTTAGGTAACAGTATTGGATAATTAATTTTAGCTAACCTTGGATGCTCTAACAAAATAGTCTCTACTCCAGATTTTAGAAATTTCCAGAGAGTTTTGGTGAGAACTTATAATTTATTTTCCCTTTTATTATTACCACAATCTACAAAATAATCAAACCTTTTTTTACGTAAATTGCTTTTATTATAAAAAAGCCACCAAATTTGGTGGTACCCCATAAATATTCCTCAGAATTAGGCTTACACGCGATGTGTCCTTCGCCGGCAATTGATAGTGTTACCAATTTAAATTAATAAATGTATACGAATTCATAAAAAGTAGTTTGTAGATAGTCAAATTTCGAATATGCGGATATTAAATCGATATTTCGCTGGTCAAACTACTAGACCGCCATGACATTATGATGTATTCAAAACAGAATTGATTAAAAATGTTGTATCTCTCACTACCAAGTGATTTAATACAATATTTTATGTACGCCTACCGCAAGAATGAATAGACATCGTTGACAGACGTTTATAGTATTAAAATTTACATCGGTT
Organism: Antheraea mylitta; assembly: GCA_014332785.1. Taxonomy (NCBI): domain Eukaryota; kingdom Metazoa; phylum Arthropoda; class Insecta; order Lepidoptera; family Saturniidae; genus Antheraea; species Antheraea mylitta. Next base: position 170,287 of record JACEII010000023.1, read on the forward strand.
GGATTTTTTTTAAATTTTGACTTGTCATAAATTTGGCATATTAATAGTCCATTTTGCCAGTGTCAAGTGACAGATATACGTTTTAAAATGAATTTTCAAATATTCAATATAATGTCGAATATCTTTAAAATTGTACAAAAGAAACTATATTATATTTCGGGTTCCCTAGATATGATTTGTTGACCAAACCATACACAAATTATTTAAAAGAAAATAGCTGTAATCATGTTGATAGTTGTAAATTTTTTTTTAGTTATGGCATCCGCTTTTGTCTATTTTGCCAGTGTCAAGTGTGACAGTTACACATTTTAAAAACCTTGTCAAATATTGCGTATAATTTATTTATTTATTTAAGGTCCACAAAACTGAGTTCAATAAACAGAAATGGACACGAACTCTATTAAATGTGAACGCAATATATATAAATTATGAAGACAAAGATTTGTTATTAAATGAGCCCCGCGGGCGTTGTACCGCCCTGATTATAAAAAAATCTTTGACAAACTACTGGTGAAAACCGCATGAAATTCCGTGCAGTAGTTTTTGAGTTTATCACAGACAGACAGACGCATTAGGAGGCTGTTTTATAATATGTTATTATAAATGGTAATTAATTAAAGCTAATTAAATGATTGGTTATCAGTATAATTGAATTCTAATTATTAAAATAAATAAATGCGTGAGTGGAACACTCCTTTGATAGGAATTTCCTTTTGTGTTATATTATTATTCATTAATGTATCTTATTATTTATTAAAAAAACGGATGTAGTATCCGAGAGCAATAAAATGAAAAGCAGAAATAACTAATGAATTGAAGGAACGAATGGAAGAAAATTTTGTAATCAATTTATTTTTTAGAGTTGTTGTGAAAATAAATATTTTATTGTACATCATTCAATTCATCTAATCCATTATAAACTCCATCAGTTAACACAATATACTACGAAAACTGATGTGTATGCCATGTACCTACAAACTATATCTGCGCAGGCGCAAGCCGGTGCGTATTTATTGGCTGCCTTTGAACTCATAAGCACTCAGAAAAAAACTATATTGTATTATAAAAAAATAAATTATATTATAAAAATTATGACGGAAAAAATCTTACATTATTTCGCCTAGCCCTTATCCTTACACTGCGATAAAGAATGTCGTTCCAAAAATAATTAAAAAATTTTAATGGTATAAAATTTGAATATGAAACTTTTAATAACAATGTCGCTAAAATTTCGTACCTTTGGTAAAAAATTTATTTCTTTATAATTTTTTGGTCTTAAGTCTAAAAAGTGTAATAGTATCTTATGTTAATATGTTTTTATTTAATTTTCAGATGTCACCTTAATTCTCCAAGAATATACCATCAAATCGATTACCTAGATAATATCCTGATCTATTTTTAATAAAAAGAGAGCTCTCAAATAGAAAAAAGATATTCGTTTATATAATGTTACATTAGTTATAGGATAAAGAATATTTTTCTAAATGGAAATATTTAATAGAACACGCTGAAGAGGTTGCCTCGGTCCTGTTGTGTCGTCGAGCTTTTGTGGGATCTTCTAAAATAATTGACAATGTACATGTGATAATAATTGTTTTGTGTTTCAATTGGTTTTATTTCATTGCGCCCTGTGAGTTAATCAATAAATTATTCAGATTTTTACCTTTGACGAATACAGTGATAATTTATTATATAATATTTTATTTACTTGGACATACTTGGGTTATGTTTGTAAATAGTTGAAGATATTTGCTAAATATAATTATCTTCTCTGAATATACAAATTTATATATAATTTTAAATAATGAATTATTTCGACCTCCTTTTCAGTTTCTATTTTTTCTTGCAAAAAAAAAAAATTTTTTTTGACGGCCTAATTTATGGGGTTAAATACTAGTAATAATTAACGTTTTAAATACAAGTGTTTTCTTTTTATTCAGTATATGGCCACTGAAAATATTCCACATTTTTCCAGAAGACATTCAAGGATTTCGATACAAGTAATCTGAATTCAATACCGACTTATAATCGGGATGATTTAATAGGTTATGTTTGACATATGTCAAAATGCGTTACTTAAAGACGAGACGAAATAATTGTTCTACTTTAATCGATTGTACGAGATATATTGATATTTTTCTGTTTACGTAATGGTTTCAATATATTTAGACATTATAATATATATATATACTACTGTAATTGTATTGAATTAACATTTTTGATTTAAATATTTGACAGCTTTCAATTACGTAACGTTTGTTAATTGGCCTTATTTTTTGGTTAATACAATAATAATAAAAAATAGTTTTCATAATATATCAATAATAATTGACTGCAATCCGTATCGCAATTGCATAACCTACGAAACCATGGCGGCAACGACATCAAGTCAAATGTACGAACGTTAAATCGAATTATTAATTTTTACTATTTGTGATACTAAGTAACTCAAAATTATATTAAATGTCATGATTTTATGTAACGTTCATTATTTTAGAATAGTTATTTATCTCACATTATCTAATTGGTTATTAAACGTGTGAACAATGTTAGCAATTCATTCGAAACATCGCAAACGTCAAAATCTACCTATTATTTAGTTCCGACAGTGTAATTATGTCGAAATAAAGAACGCTTTAAAGAATATTTCGGTATTGCACGTAGATGAGTGTGTGTAACTGTAAGATAAAAAATATCTCACCTACTTTATAGTATTGTTAAAACCAAATAAATACATAATTATTTTATATAAGTAATTTTTATTATAACATACTATAGAATCTATTATCATTTCCTACTTTAGTGTACAATTAAAACAGAAAACGTGCGCATGAAAGTGATTCGTGTGACAGAATTTGTACTTCTGTAAATAATCTTTTAAAATTGTGTGTGTTTTTAGATAAATTAGCCGGAATTATAAAAATAAATAATGGAATAACAATGCAATGTCTCACTCTGTCGTGCTCATCTATCTCTCTCAGTTAACGGCATAGTTCTCTCCCTTTCTTTCTCTTTGGTTAATGAAATATTTTAATACTATTTGCATCAGGAACGTATCAAACAAGATTGCACTAAAGTTGACGTTTTGGGTTATCGTAGCCAAAGAAGTATTACGTCAATAAAGTAATGATATAAATATATTTTTAAAAAGAACTTTTATCACAATGCGCTAGAAAGCTTATTCAGATTTTTATTCAATTAGTATGGTGGCCATATTGAAATACGCCATTTTGTTTTTGTTTTGTTTTCGGGTATTGCCATAAAGACTGGACATATACCGAACTGCAAAGTTATAAGCCTAACGAAAGTAGTTCTAATTCATCTTTCAAACTTAAATGAATCTAAATACACTTGCAAATTAAATAAAAGCTTATATTAATAATCATAAAAAATTATGCAACACCAACATTACGTATTGTCTTAAAAACAATAGATTTACATAAATGGTACAATACCGGTCTTTAACAAATCAAGAACCGTTAACTTGCCAAAGCTAGTCGGCGAGAAAACTGAAAAATATCTGTCAATCGCAGTCATTGTGGTGTGCGAAAGAGAAAACATTTTACATTAAGCTTCTCTTGGCCGTTTGTTTCTCTCTTCTCTCCGACGTGTCAAATCAAACGCCGGGTATATAGCAGAGACATTTGATTTCATTGTTTCCGGAAACATCGATGCGACGTTCATTTGAAATCGTTTACTTTTAGGTATTACTACATTTTTAGCCTTTATTAAATTTCGCACATGCTTCTGTATGTTCCAAGACGTTATTCAACTTGTTCTAGATATTCATAAAGATCTAGAAAAAAATCAAACATAAAATTAACCGACATCAATATCAATCAAAAGCCCATAAGGCACTTAAAAGGAGAAAATTAATAGTTTAATTAAATTAACCAAATTAAATAAAACATGAGTATGTGCGCTACCTAGAGATGTATTGGAAGTCGGTGCCAACCTCTTCCTTTTTTTGAAGGCGGTCAAAAATGTTCTACGTATTTCAAGTTAAGTTAATGAGCATAAAATTGTACAACAAAGACGAAACTGTTTTTTTTTTTCGAACTGACTGCGCTATTGACCTAGCAAGGTCTTAACAGCTTCACCGGACTACGAAACCGTGTGTGAAAATTAGTAAAGTTCCAAACAATTAATGACATCGATTAACAGTAATCGAATATCTCGTTATGTTATCTAGTCTAGAAAGTACTATTGGCAAGTAAACCTCTCAGCATTGAGATTTAGTGAAAAAAATTTGAATAGGTGGAGAATTTTTTGTAAAATGTGAACTTGTCTCAAAAGTTTTGTAGTTATAGTACGAGAGGTGTGTTCGATTCTCTAGCATTTGTGCTTTAGATATTTTAGAAGGGAAATTATGTATCTTGTCAAAGCTTGACATCGTTTGATAAAATAAAATTATAATCACTAACTTTTGTCGTTAACGTGTCGATAAATTTGTGTCTTTTGATTTTAAAGGAATCGTGTTACGTATTTGTAAATTATTGTATAAGATGTTTTTTTTTTTGTAAACGAATGATCTGGAAACACAAAATTAAAATCCTAATAAAAATATTCGATTGGATTTTATTTAGACTATTTTTGAAATGTCATTTAAAGTTCATGATTCGCGAAAATTATTTAATTGAAAATTTACAATTATAAAAAAAATGTGTTCAAATTTCTAAATAAATGACTGAAGAGAAGTTATTTTATGTTGAAGTGTATAATTTATGTCTGTTAAAGATTTACAATGTAGTGAAGGCTGCGACGTCTCTAACGATTCTAATTTACTATTGATGCATCGAATGTTAATTGATTTTTGCTATTATTAAATAATCGATTGGCTATCGATGTTGTATCACAATATTGATAAATATGGTTAGATATTTGAAATGGTTACCACTATAATATGACGTAGCCAAAGACCTTATTATGTCTGTTCCGAATTAATAAAAGCTTTGTAAATGTCCGGTTTTTCATACATCGTTATTATATTTAGAGATATATTTTTAACGAAATGACGATTGAAATTGAATAGTATTGACATTAAAATAAAATATCTACATTTCAGATGACTAAACGGTATGTAATTTAATCTGTATGCCTTTTTACAATGATTTTACATCACTTTATATCGACTATTTAATACACTACACCAACACTAAATATTAAAACTTTTTCTTCTTTCTTAGACTTAAACTTTTAATTGAAGCAGTGTTTCTAGAAAGTGGATAAATTATGATACATGATTGAGTGTTCTGAATAACATTGTGTATTTTCTGGAAAGCTATTTACGTGTAAACAAGAGCGTAGTCGGAAATTATTGCATGTAGTGGCGAACTTAGGTTGGTCAATAAAAAATAAGCACCATAGTTATTTATGGTCCTACTTCGAGATTGTTAGAAATATAATTCTGCAGTGTTGATCGTGTTAAATGGAATTAAGCATTATTACTTATGATCGAATAGTTAAATATAATATCTAAATATAGTTTCTTCAGTCCGCAATTAAGAAACGCTGTACAGTTGTTGTCGATATTAAAAATAGTTTATCACAAAGCAGAATGTATGTACCTAATTAAATGTTAATTTGTGTATACCGTCCATACGTTTATAACTAGTGAAATTGCAACAATAAATTGATTTAATTTAAACGAATATTTATTTTTATTTATAACATATCCGAATATGTGCCTATGTTAGGTCAATTTTTATTTATTCCCATTGCTTGTTACTATTGACGTTAAAGGGAAATCCCCGAAATTAGGGCATTAAGTAAAGTACATGTCCCAAGTTATAATTTAAAATAACGCCTTGCCAAGTTCAAGTCGAGTATCTGGGACACGTATTGATAATTAGTTGATTTTTTAATACATGAGTATATAATATGATATTATTCACAGGGGAATTCCCGTCATATTTTAAAACCTCAACCTAGAGAAACACCAAGTTTTAGGTTCGATTTGGAAAAGTAGATGCAGGTACTAGCATATTAACAGTTGAATATATATGTCATATTCCAATAATGATTATTACAAGATATTTTTGCGTGATTATCTAATTTTTGTATTAAATTCGATTTTAGTAGATATGTATATATTTAGGGCAGAAATTTGTATTTAACTGACGGTACCTTATACGGTTGTGAGATAATAATATATTTATTAGTAGTGTTTTCAATGATAGTTTTTGTTCTTGCGTATAAGGAGATAGGTGACAAAAATAGTTTAATATTGTTGTGGTGTGCCTGAAAGAATGTAAATTTATTGACTAATCTAGTATTTACTATTGAAAGAAGCTTGTTCCGTATAAAATAATGTATAATAATGACTATTATTTTTGTAAAGATGTCAAATCTTGAAGTTTAATAAATGAGTGTACTCTTATTAATTACTATTTATTTTAATAAAACACCTTGGTTTTTTTTATGTCATATAGGAGGCAAACGAACAGGCGGGTCACCTGATGTTAAGCGATCACCGGCGTCCATAGATACTATTAACATCAGGAGACTCGCAAGTGCGTTGCGTGTTTTGGAAGATGGGGGAGATAAGCGATATGGATAGAAAAGGAAGGGGTAAGAGAGAGGATGGGAAATGAGCCTCCGGCGTTCTCACTAACCGAACGAAACGCATCAATGCAAGCACTGTTACTTCATTTCTGTTTTCTGTGAGAAGGTGGGACTACCACGATCGAGCCGATCCATTCATGCTAAAACTAATAATAGCTTTAGCGTGGCTCTACCACCATTTATTCTTTTAGTGTTTTATCACAGGCTAATTTGATTTCAAGTAATGGTGCGACATGTAATGGTAATAGGCGTAGTGTACAAGCAGTAAATTTAAAACTTTTTTGACAACGGGCCAATGTTAACAATATGTTTATGAACAGTTCGGTATGTTAGATTTTCAATTTTCACACGACACAGATTTTGCACGAATAGTAACTACTTTTATTGATTTAAGATAACTAATGGTATAAAATGGACTATACTTAAAGAGCGCGACGTATCACAAATACGAGACTTGTAGTTAATGATAAGGAAATAGTGTGTGTACACATATGTGTTATGTACACGCGTTAAAAGTTATACTTTTTTGGCTTAACAAGATAAAAATCTTTTCAAAAATTTTACCTTTCGCCTTCTTCTACGTTTGTAGAAAAAACGACACTAACAATAGAAAAAAGATATTTAATACATTGAAAGTTTTAATATTAAGAAACACAAAGAAACAAAATGTTGACTATAGCTAACTTTTTTCGTGACGGTGAGCGCGCGCATCGTAATAACTTCAGGGGGTCAGTTTTTCGTGCCTGTGTAC
>JACEII010000023.1:177611-208674 GCA_014332785.1 Antheraea mylitta
CGCGCATCGTAATAACTTCAGGGGGTCAGTTTTTCGTGCCTGTGTACGCGCATCGTAATAACTTTAGGGTGTCAGTTTTTCATGACGGTGTGCGCGCTTCGTAATAACGTCAGGGTGTCTTTTCGTGACGGTGTTTTTCTTTAACGCGTCAGAAGAAGTATAACTTCAAAAAATATATTTTTTTATTCATAAAATTCGTTAATAGCTACAAAAATAAACAAATACAAAAAATAGTTTAAGAAACAGGAAGAGGCTGTACTTATTTTCGTCTCTGACTTTTTGTATATGGATATTTCTGACTATTCCCTACTATTTTTTACCTAGAGTGTCTAATATAATCTGAAAATTCATGTATAGTGATTGGTAATTTGTATCGAACAGGACTGAAGATAATTCAAGATCAAACATAGTATATTCAACTGGAGAAAGACCCAACCAAAGTTACCTAACACTCTTGCTCTCCAACTGGAGCCTACTGTCCGAAATTTGACAATCAAGGCGAAGGAAGACATGTTCACAAAAGCAGCTTCCTGAACACCTATAGTATCTTACAGAAGAAGCAAAATTATGATCATTTTTTTCTTGTTCTTTCGCCTTTTTATAAAGTGTAAGAAAAATCTTACTTCCCTTTCTCCTATGCATATATGTAGGAATTAAAAAACGTGTAGCTTTTCTGAACGAAATACATTTTTATACGCACACAACCCTAACAAAGGGACGCCACTTATAACAACAGCGAAAGTGTCGCTTGGGTTTAGTCTTACTGAGTGCGACATAATATAATAGTACCTGGGCGACCGAACCTAGCTCAGTTCTTTAAAAAACATTTCTAAATTAAAATAAACTGTCAGGTTTGCCTTATAAAATTAACATTTCTTTATATATATATATCTTCTGCTGTCGCTCGGATTTGAACTGGGGTTACACGAATTTTCGAAGCAACCGATTTCAATCTGAGCTGTTGGTGTTTTGACAGCGGTGGCGAAATTTACCTTTATATTCTACCTATAACTTTTCATTGCCTGAAAACTCAGATAAAAAAGTTTTCTATGAATAAAATCTAGCTAGATCGATTTATAGTCCCCGAAACTACCTACATACTAATTTTCACGAAAATAGACGACGCCGTTTCCGAGATCCTTAATATATACAAATATAAAAATATACAAGAATTGCTCGTTTAAAGGTATACTCGTTTAAGGGTATAAGATAATTATAACGAATTGGCCTTCCACACCTCCACTATGTTATTTTAGTATCAGCACAAATTGTGTAAATACCAACCAAATGTGTGTGTGAAATAAACTTATATCCTGTGGATCAAATGGTGTTTCAATCGAAATCCCAAAGTTCCAATTTATAATAACAAATTGTAATCATCATCATCATCATTACCCTTATCCCAGCTAAGTAGGGTCGGCACAACATGTTTTCTTTTTCCACTCTCGTCTGTCAAATGTCATCTCAGTATTCACACCTTTTACGCACATGTCATTTTTCACACAATCCATCCACACTTTTTTCGGTTTTCCTCTACTCATATATCCGTCCACCACCATACTCAGCACTTTTCTAGTCACATGGTTTTCATCTCTCCTGATGACATGCCCATACCATGCTAACCTATTACTCCTCAACTTCTCTGTCACTAGTGCTACTTTCAAACTTCCTCTGATATACTCATACTTAATCTTATCCATTCTAGTGACACCACACATCCATCTTAACATTCGCATCTCTGCCACATGTAATTTAAATTGTATACTAAATTCCGCCTTAAATGACTTAAATCCAGTAGTACTTAACTTCATTACAAAATAATAACAGAATCACTTTTGTTTTATAGGTAAATTTCCGTTAACATTTGAGAGATTTATAAACTATTACAAAACGAATAAGAAGCTATTTGTCCAAATTGCATTTTAACTTTTCTACAAATGTTAACACGTGTGTTACAAAATCTTACGCGTCTTTAAGACTTAAAAAATACGAAATTAAATAAGTTAATATCACTAAGTAATCACTATTAAGACAAAATAACATTAAAATACGTAATACTAGCTCTACCCAGGATGAACACTAAAACTTTTGTAATGTGCGGATTTAATTTACTACGATTAAATCATACTTTCAAATTACTAGAGATCTTCTTCTATACATTTAATAAGAATGCCCCATTTTTGCGCATATGTCCAAAGATAACTTTCATAAGCTGCATGTTCTCCAAAATCGTGTTTTACGTAAAGTGACCGGTGCCCCGTGGTGCATCCGGAGAGTCAATCTCCATAGAGACCTAGAGATCATTTCTATCTGGACGTACGTAAAATCACTTACGATTAGTTATTTTGAAAAAGCCGCGAATCATCCCAGTCCGTTAGTGGTATCCGCCGCAAACTATGAACCCGTACCTAACGCTGTGCGTTATAAAAGACGTCCGCGACACATTTTTACCGACCCTCCTGATTCAATCACGTCAGCGTAACCACAGATCACGCCGCCGTGGTCTGGGGGTTAATTTCGCTCCCACACACTCGATTAAGCCTCCCACGGCAACGGCTCAAGCCTAGGTTCGATCCCTCGGTAGGGAGCCCTTGAGTACGTTGCTTGCACGATACGGTGATACACAAATATACATCATTGCTACAACACTACACGATCATCCCCACACACATGCACGCCTAAACGTTTACACATGAAAGTGGAAGGGTTTACTTTTTTCCCTTATCAAACTGAAAAACTCTCAATTTTCCGATAATAAATATATGGAGGAGTTGTTGAGGCATGTATGCTTGGTACACATATACGTTTCAACAACTCATACATATATGAATAGTTAGCTAAGTTAGCTAAGATAGGTCGCGTTTTTACATGCAACCAGCAACAGCCAAGCCGAGGTGTGCCGTGCACCCTTGAGATGGTTGCCAAAATAAAATCGGCTGAGTGCCTTAAGCGCTCGCCTTAGTAGTCCGGTGAAGCTGTAAGACCTTGCTGGGTCAATAGCGTAGTCATTTCGAAAACTTTAATAAGAATGTGAATGTAACGTGTCTCTACTTTTTAGACTTTGGTGAAAAAAAATTGTTGCGTCTTGGGATAAGTGATGTATTTTACATTTCAATCATTTTTAAAGATCTCTGTCTGTTTGTATGAACACGCATCACTACTACATTATTCTTTTTTTTATATCATAGGAGGCAAACGGACTGGTGGGTCACCTGATCTTAAGTGACAACCACCGTCCATAGACACTAGCAACACCACAGGAGTCGCAAATGCGTTACCATTCTGTGTTTGAGGAAGGGAGGACTGTGTGTTGGAGGGAGGGAAAGGAGGTAGATTTCCGGCGTACTCACTGACCGAACGAAACACAACATTGCAAGCAATGTTACTTCATGTCGGTGTTCTGTGAGAGGGTGATACTACCCCGGATGAGCCGGCCCATTCATGCTGAAACCAATAATAGTTTCAACATGGCTTTGCCACCTTGCAATTTACGTTAAAAATCCAAGAAAATGATAAAGGACATCCTCGAGTAACATAGTCTTGGTTTCATTAAAATTAGTCCACTCTATCAAACGTTATTGTAATTTGAATGACGCCGCATCTTGAGTACGAGAGAAAAGTAGATAAGTAAATGGACTCGAATGAATTCAGATGATTTTATTAACCTTTATTTTTTTTTTCATTAGGTTCCACGTGGACGGAGTAACGGGTACAGGTAGTCAGTAATAGCTTGTCAACAAATATCGTCTCGAAACTTATTGTGATAGTAAGCTTTAATTAAAAGAAATCGTGAGGAAATTGACAGGGAATTTTCTAATAATACCCGCTGGTTAACAACAACACTCAATTTGAAAATCTGTCACTAAGCGTCTATTGATCTGTTCTTGCCTCACTTGAGAACCATTTGGCGTGATGAAAAAAAAAATAGATATTACATTATAAATTAAATTAATGTGACGATACCGATAGTGTTTCACTCCCATAACTTCAGACAATGTTTTCGTCGTTGGGTTTGACCTTCAGCCGATTGCTGTAGAAGTGGTCGTATAATGCCGAAGCACAAGATGGCTGTTGCAACGCCATAACAATCTTACGAGTATTACCGTCGACATTACTTCTCATAGCTATTTCATTACTTATTTACGAAATATGTTTTATTTTTTGCGAGCAATCAAAATCTAACGTAGTTAATTTATTCAATTTAGGTCCTGAGAAGATGCTTACGAACGTCAAAACTACCAACGGTTAACAATCTGTACAGAAAATGGCTTAAGTATCGTTAATCTAGAAAAAACTATTACCGGGGTATTGAAAAAATCTACATAAACCCGTGCGAAGGCGTGGGCAAAACGTGGTTAACAATGATCTTTTGTATACATTAAAAAAAGAGATTTCTTTCTTGTATTTATAAATTATAATAGCTTTTTTTTTTCTTTTTCATCTAACTGACTAGGCTATTGACCTAGCAAGAACTTAACAGCTTCACCGGACTACTAAGGCGAGCGCTTAAGGCACTCAGCTGATTTTATTTTGGGAACTAGCTCAAGGGGCACGGCACACCTCGGCTTGGCTGTTGCCTGTTGCATGCAAAATCGCGACCTATCTTAGGTAACCCAGCTAACTGTTCATATATGTATGAGTTGTTGAAACGTATATGTGTACCAAGCATACACGCCTCAACAACTCCTTCACATATTTATTATCGGAAAATTTGGAGTTTTTTTAGTTCGATAAGAGAAAAAAAAGTAAACCCTTCCTCTTTCATGTGTAAGCGTGTAGGCGTGCACGTGTGTGGGGGTTATCGTGTAGTGTTGTAGCAGTGATGTATATTTTGTGTCACCGTATCGCGCAAGCAACGCACTCAAGGGCTCCTCCCTACCGAGGGATCGAACCTAAGCTTGAGTCGCTGCCGTGAGAGACCTAATCGGGTGTGCGGGAGCGAAATTAACCCCCAGACCACGGCGGCGTGATCTGAGGTTACGCAGGCGTGAAAATTATAATAGCATTCTGCGGTTCGCTATAATACTTGACTCACAAAGTCTTCTTCTTCTTCCTACTCTTATCCCACCTAAGTAAGGTCGGTACAATATGTTTGTCATGTTGTGGTGTATGATTTGGCTTCATCTTTACGATCGGCCGCCTGTGTTCTTCAAGATGTATGGTTAGCTTATATATTGTCATTTTTAGGTAACAGAAAACTAGCCAACTTTAGACTGTTCCCGACGACTGCATTTTCTTTTTTTTTTCAGGATTCGCGGCTTCAGAGTTTTTCAGTACTTCCAAGTACGCATTCTAGTGTGCATTGTTTTCGAACAAAATGTTCAGCTTAATTACTCACTGTTTTCAAATTGTTCCACAAAGTAAATGTACTTTAATGTAAAATGGTTTTATGATAAGCAATTTACCATACCATCAGCGGTAAGTGGTTCTTTAATTTTAGTACCTTTAAATAGGTCTCTATGAAACTGATATGTCTATATGTATATTTGAATAAGAAGATATTTACATAAAATCAATTTTGCTATATCTAACTGAAATATATATTACAAAACTAGTTGTGCCCGTGACTCCGTCCGCGTTGAATATTTTGTTAGAACATTAAAACTATATCGATACAATTTTACAATATTACTTATTACTCAACAATAGCAGTATTAATGTGAAAAAAAACTAACTACTTTATTAGCCTGTTTTTTTTCTCGAACTGACTACACTGTTGACCGTGGAAGGGCTTAACAGCTTCACCGAACTACGTATTCGCCTGTGAGGCTTATACAGCGTCATCGAACTACAAAAGAAGATTCCAAAGGTTAAAAAAATATCGATACGAAAATGTAAGTTAACTAGTAATATATAAGATATCAATATATATAATTAAAAACAAATATTACAAATTCTCACTCATTAGAAGTAACAAACATTGCGTACCTACTTTAATACATAGATTGTATAAATGTTAATTAACAATGACTGTTTTTTTAATTAAACAACCTCATTCGTAGTGGGGAAATTTCGTACGCACGGGATATTTCTTAATGCGACCAGAGCCGCGGACTATTGTCTGAAAATCAATTGTTTCAATGTTGAGGAAATTATAAACATTTAATAAAAACAAGACTAGAAACGCACAGTTCCAGTTTATCTGTTTACAAGCTGCGACAGACACGTAAACGTAACTAACAATGCTCCGCGTACTTTTTATACTATTCATATCCAACGTAGCATCGGAAATGCGATCACTACAGCACATGTATCTCACAAGGAAGTCTAGATCCAACGCTATTCCGACATCAACCTCATACGGATATAGTCAAGATGACAACTTACCTGAATCGTACATTCCCTTTGATGATAACATTAATGATGTATTTGGAAGAAAATCAAAGGAAAAATTAACAAATTCCTTACAATACGACGAGGATATATCATTTTTAAAATACACTACGCCCACTTGGACCGTAAATCCAGGTATTGATACTTCGATCTTATATACCGACTACCTAACAGGTAAATATTCAACAGATTATGAGATAGCTAAAGCAGAAGCGAAATATGATTCAAATTTTTTGCGATCAAAAATGGAAACGGACGCTAAATACGCAAGATTGAGATCCATGATTCATTCTCATCCGCATGTAAACTCAAATTATGACATTATGGGATTTGGAGGCAACGGTTACTATATGGATGAAGATGACATTAGAAGTAACTCTGGAAATATGTACGACGGCTGGCCGTACAACTATTACACTCCTTACGAGTATGAACACATGAAAGCGGATTCAAAAATAAAGAAGGCATATGAAAAACGTAACGCTGGTCAAAAGCACAATACTGTTATTCCTGTATATGAAGATTTTAATGAAAATATACCTTCCTCATACGATTCTTTTACTCAGCCATATCCTAACCACAATAACATTTTAACGACTACTGATAACCCTATCGGTGGGAATCAACCTTTCTTTTCCTTTGTTTTAAATGATTATTTTAATAACGGCAAAGAAGATGATAGTTTTATTTTTAAAGAGTATGACTGGAGTAAAGAATTTGATCAAATGTCAAGTTTTGTTGATTTAGATGAACACGGAAAAAGAAATAAACAACTTGAAAATAACTTCACGAATAAAATTCAAAACGTCGGGACAATTGATTCGCTGATAGATTATAATCCACCGAAAACGCTATCGACTATTCACGAAGATATGGACAAAGTAAAAGACTTCCTTGGTTATGAACAAGATTATTACCAAAATAGCAAGAACTGGCCAGGATACAATAAAGAAAATTATAAAAATAAAGGATTTAAAGAATTCGTTAACGAATTTGCAAATAAATTCGGCAAGGAAAGTAATAATAAAAACTCAAAATACGCTCTGAAGAGAAATCAGGATAACAGTGAAAAGAGAAGAGATTCTCGAAAAGTCTATCGTACTAACGAATTTGAAGAAGATGACGATTTTTATGACAATAAGAACAGCAGCGTCAATACAGAAGAAAGTGGAAATTCTAATGCCTATATCGATGACTTAGAATTACTTTTAAAATTGAGATTCAAATAACTATCAGATAATAAAAGCTATGTAGACGATATAAATGGCGATAGGATAAATAAAAATTATGAGAATATTTACGGAGCGGATGATTAAACTGACAAAAAGGATAGACAATGAAACCAATACAAGGATGTAGCCCAGAAAGTAGCTTTGATCAATGACTACTAGTTATCGTTCTATATTTTGAAATTGTATTTATATTTACCGCGTAACATTTTGTGTAATCGCATATTTCTTTCGCTAATTGTATTTCAAAACCAATATTCGCGAATGTAATTTGTATATTCTTCATACTCTTCTATGAAGTTTTATTCAATGCAATGTTGTATAATAACATATTAAATAACCTACGTGGTTGTTTTGTTGTTTAATTAATGTACTAGTTAAGATATTTTAAATTGGTCTCATAAATTAGAAGAGATATTGTTTAAAGAATCATTATTAATTTAATAAAGAAAAATCGCTCTTGAAGAGACTCGGCTAATTTTCCCAGTGTTTCTTCGCTGTTCTTTTAAATCCTTACTAATATCATAACTGCGAAAGTAACTCTGTCTGTCTGTCTGTCGCTTCTTCACGCCAAAACTACTGAACCGATTTAAATAAAATTTAGTTCACAGATAGCCTAAGGACATAGTCTACCTTTTAATGCGAACAAAGAGTTGTAAGGGGGCAGAAAGAGGGGATGGAAAGTTGTATATAGGTATCGTCATTTTTAGAGCATTTTTGGAACTTATTTTTTTGGTAAATATGACATTCAAAGTTTGCAAAAGTTTTACCCTCAAAGATGTAAAATAATAAAAGGAAAAAAGGGATGAAAGTTTGTACGGAAATATGTAAAGTTCCGCTCCGATTTGAATAATTCTTTCAGTGTTAGATAGCTTTTTTATCGAGGAAACCTATAGACTATAATACCATTACATTAAGACCGATAGGATAGCAGCAATGCAGAATAATGTTTCCAAATCGGGCTTTGTTCCTTTTAAGAGCTTCCGCTGCGTGTTAATTAGCCCAAAGTCATTATTCCACGCTGACGAAATCGCAAGAAGAAGCTCGTACAAATATAAAGTTGATGATGATGATTCACGGCGATAGGGTGTTCTAACACCGCGTTAATAGACATAATTTCGAATTCCTATAATATGACGGAGCCTTTGGTAAAGAATCACGCACTGATGAAACCATAGCTATGTGATAGGATTTTTTCTTACATCGCCTTTCATACTTAAGTTGAAAATCTGTCCAAAAGCACTTTTTTTTAAGTAAGACTTCTTATCGCACGGTAAGGAAGTAAAAAAAATGTAGTTCATGAAATTCTTGACGGATTTTGCGATAATTCTTCTCCCTACGCTTCTTAGAAAAAAAAACAAATGACTGTCGGGTTCCAAATCGACGTTTTCGTCGGTCCGTATAAGGCACATGTATACTATGTTATAATTGAGCTTTGGGGACATGACATTTCAATGCGAAATTATCAATCAGTTGAATTATAAGCATTAATTCTAAAAGGCTAAATTATATTTATGTATGTGTTTGTCTCTTTGTCATGAAGCATTTTTGCCTTTGATTTTCAAACCATTGTGATTCCATACAAGGTTCACTTTAATATCATGTCGACAAAATTGAAAAATATTTGTAAATGAAACTGTCACTTATATTTTAAAGCGGTAGATGTCGCAGTCAGGTTTTAGGTTTTAAGATTTGTTGCGTCTGAAAATACATTTGAAACCACTTATAGCCGATCTGATACAGACGAAGTTGCACGGGTCAGCTAGTTATTAATTAAAAATAAATTAAAAGGTAATAATTGGTTTAACTTCGTTTAGTTAGAGTATAAAATATATATTTGAATAAATAATATTTATGGAGCACATAATAAAAGGGGCAAGTTATCATAATAACATACAAAAATATAATATAAACTCTTACATTTGTGTACTAATGAAACAGTTTTTACCCAACACAACGCAAACAAGGTTTGTTGTATAGCCTATTTGGGAAACTCCAAGTTAGTTTAGTTACATACTTATTTTGTAGCCTTGGAAACAAAAAAAAAACAATAATTGCATGCGTACAATTTTATTTATTTTAAATGAAGTCAAATAAGTATAGGAAGAAAGAATATAGTCACGTAAATAAGTATCTAATTGCCTATACACGCAACTAAAAATTAAGACACACACGTTTTAAACGAAATTAGATTTAAACGAAGAATTGGAATTTTATTGGATTCTTAACATTCGAATAGAACTGTTTCTCGTAAGGTACTTGAGGAAACAATGGAAGAATGCTTAGGACTTTAGATACTTTTGATGTGTTTTCTATTGACTTAATGTTCGACATATTCCAAAGGGATCTTGCTGTCCTCACAAACCAAATTTTGCGTTCAAACTCCTTACTAT
This sequence comes from Antheraea mylitta, assembly GCA_014332785.1. Lineage (NCBI taxonomy): Eukaryota > Metazoa > Arthropoda > Insecta > Lepidoptera > Saturniidae > Antheraea > Antheraea mylitta. The sequence continues at coordinate 187,567 of JACEII010000023.1, forward strand.
CTTCATTTTCTTCGTTAATTTCATCTTCTGAATCAACTGGTAGGCTAGTGTCTTTTGTAATGTCCTTTGTAGTTGTCTCATCGTAATAATCAATCTGTTTTATGTCATTAATAACCTTATTATCATTTTTTTCTTTTGCTATAGCACGTTCCTCTTTCTTCGAAATTGCTTTATCAAGAGCAGCTACATGCAAATCGCTTGGTAATTTAACATCCGATGCTTTCGTGTATATACTTACTGGTAAACGAGTTTGAGGTTGTATAATCAAATCTTTTGTTTCCTTTACTTTATTTATAGGTTCAAGCGGCTTACCTCTACCGGAGAATTCATCATGATTTACATCAAAATCATAATCGTTTAAGTTAAAATCTTCATCTTCGTGTTCACCGGAATCTACAACTCTTACAGGTAGTTTGTTAACTTTGTCTTGAAAATCATCATCGTACTCTATCTCGCTATATTTGGGTATTGGTTTTTTAACTAATTTCTGGTTGTTCCCACTTTTATAACCGAGTGTACGATTTTTTATAGACGTTATGTTTTCTTTGAATCCCCCTGGGATACGGGATATGTTATATTTTTGTGTCTCATTTGCGGAACTGAATTTAAAGATGAATTTTGTTTTTCTATTAGACGGTTGAATGAATTCATTGCTTTGACCAGTATTTTTCTTTGAAGTACCGGTTAAAGTATCTTCTTCAGATATATCTCTTGCAATTCTCAACGGAGGCGTGAATTTTGTTGTTATATCATTGGTTATCTTTAAATTTCGTGGTATTAATCGTCCCTCAGACGATATTATTATATAAAGACCAATTATTATTAACAAATTTATTTTCATTGCTACCGGCTTTGTGTTCGTTAGATCACCGACTAGTGATGCAGTGATTCAATTCGTAATGTAAACGATTATATTGTTTTTATTAAATATTTACAGAGAAAATGAATACACTGTATTGTTGACGTAAGTATGTACTGGTGATGGATTTTATGTTATACAAATATTTATATAAAAAATAGAATATTATACGAATAGAAAGTTTATACGTGGCGTTTTCTTTTCGCTATGATGTTCTTTAATCCTAAATTATATTACAAATGCGAATATAATATTGTTACGTTTTCCGGTGGGACAAAGGGCAAAGGGTTTGCAGCTCTCAAGTATACCATCCTCTTTAGCAGACTGGCTGCTACGATTGAATTTCTTGTAAATAGAATATATCATCGAAATAATTGATATATCTCTTGTAGCTATGAATACCGTGTATGGAGTTAAAAATAAGCAGTTTGTTCTACGTACTCCAAGTCTTTTTGTTGCGCTATCCATGTCAGTCTATTTTAACTAGCTGATACCCGCAACTTCGTATGCGACGTTTATTACAATTTTGTTTTATCATAGGATGTATGCGAACAGTTGGGTCACCTGATGTTAAGTGATCACCGCCGCACATAGACACTAGCAACACCAGGAGAGTTGCAAGTGCGTTGCCAGCCTGTGTTTGGGGACGGGGAAGGGAGGCAAGTGGAGGTGGTAGTCTACCAAGACCTTTCTCATTAATCACTCTATCTACTATCTACTGGTGAAAACCGCATGAAAATCCGTTCAGTAGTTTTTGAGTTTATCGCGAACAGACAAACAGACAGACCAGGTAGAGGACTTCATTTTATACTACGTAATAATGAAGCTATCGTGATTACTTTGTTTAGACAACGACACTGTGTGTATGATATAAAACATAACATTTTATCAGAATCTATCTAATAGTTTTTGAGTGATTCAGACTCAACAGACCATTTTATTTATATAGGTATAACTAGATGTGCTCTGTAGTTTGAATACACTTATTTTAATACTTTCAATTTACTTAGATAAACTGAAACATATTACACATAAATCACGAGTGTTGCGTGGAACGCAAAACACGCGACTGAGCCGCGCAACCATGTTATTATACGACTCGCATAGGCATTCACAGTTCGGCCCTTCTCGTCCGGCAGCCAACTCTTCCATTACTTCATTCTCGCTTAGCACACTTTATGAATCTTCACTTTATGTGGTAATTCTACGCTTCTCATTTGTAAAGAGTGAATTTAGGTAGCACCTCTTTAATCAATAGGCTTTAAAATGTAAAATATATTCTTTTAAATCAAACAAAGAAAAAAGCAAAGGAAATATTTCTTAAACTTTTATAATATTACTTTTAATTTTTATTATCAACTTCTATGTTTCTCCCAAACACATGGGTTCATGACACAAATCATTTGTAACCTGATATTAACAAATTCAATTAATTTGTGTATGATTAAACAAATACTTGAAATAATTTAACTCATCCACGAATGACTTATGCCAATGGAATATGTTTGTTTGTTTACGCATACCGAAACAAAACAAACTGCTTTAATGAATTTTATAAGAGCACTGAACATTGTATCTTCAGGTACTCGATTGACATCACTCGTACAACATGAAGATACTGTTCAGTATTATATGCGTTTATTTATACATGTGTTATATGCAGCCAGTGTTCACATACCACGCGTATGAAGTGGCTCCAAGTTTGGGCTTTATTGCTGTACAAAATGGTGTGAGCTATTCCAAAATAGGACTAAACGGATTTCAGAAGAAATATTTTTCGGGCGCTCGTAAATACCAGCAATATAGCAGCAGTGATCACATTGTGGATTCCCATTTCAAAGTAATGAAAACATCGCAGCGAACAGCTCTCACTCCGACATATGAAGGCAGGTATGATAGAATTACTGATATTTGGAAACCCAGTGATACCTCCAGGTTTACACAGCAAAATAATAATATTAAAGTAAATGAGAACGAAGGTTTTAAAAAAGATGATAGACGCTTAGACGAAAGTAATCATGAGGCACGCGGCCATAAAAGCAATATACGAGCCAGTCAAGACAAGGGAGTATCAGTCTATGTGGACACTGAGGATTTAACGAGACAGCAAAGCGTAAACGCAATGAGACAACATAAGGAAAAGGTAAACGTACCCGTCGAGGACAAACCAAATACTGTCCAAATAAACGTCCAGCAATCAGAGATAACGACAGACGATATGAAAAAATTCAGGACGAATAAGAACCAACATGTGTCGCCATACAGCCACCAAGAAATTAATTCTAAAATGAGAAACTCATTTGTTTCGAATACAGATTTTCAGCAGGCTTCTAGCCTCGTCGAACGAAATCCCCATGTAAGGTTTCATGTACTTGAAAATTTGGCATACGGTAGTGGTGATAGAATACATAAAAGCGAGTACCAGAAAAGGGATACAGGAAACGTGAGAACAAATAACAAGGAATATAACAAATCTAAACGGAACGTTTTATTTGAAACAATGAGAAAATATTTTAGCAAATCTGAAGGTTTGGTCAAAAACAATAAAAACAAAAATGAACCTACAAGAATTGGAAACAGGGAGGAAAGTATAGGTAACGGTGACACAACTTATGCCCTTTTCTACAAAATAAATCCACATGTTATAAACCAACGGGATGATTTTATAATAGTTGGTTCTATGCAAGAAAATGCAAATGGAAGTTATGTAAATAAAGACAATCTTATTAAATTGGATAATGTAATTGATAAAAATAATAATAGGTCGAAAATAAGCATGAACAGAAATAGACTTCACAAGAATTTATTGAAAAATTTCTCAAACTTTCATAACATATGATTTTATCTGTTTGTTTATATTGCAATGCAGTGCTTTTCTTACTGAAATTTATTCTATTTTCTGTAATAAATTAATATATTTTGCACAAAGTTATAACTGTACTTTAAGGAACAAATAAAAAATATTTGAGCAGTAGCTGTAAGTATACAGTATTTTATTAAGGTTTTAAATTGTATATGTAAGAAAAACTATAAATTTCTTGACATAATATTTTTAATATATTTTTATTTATACAACGTATCTATCACTTATTTCTAAAAATTTATAATTTTGTATAACAAACTTTCGGTTATGATTATTTCAATATTGGGAATTAGAATTCACCGAAAATGTAACACAGAAATACCACAAAATTCCATAAAAAATATTATCTACAAGGCGTATCAAAATCAATTAAGGTAAACATTTAGTGAATTAGTTTTTATATGAACGCGCAGCAATGCACCGTAGTAATGAATACAGGGTTTTTCATTATCATTGACACCGAAGCCCATTACACAATCTAGAGAGCGCTCTCAATCGGTCCATTTATGATGAATGTCAATGTTCGATGCAGTATTATGTTCACTATATAAAAGCAAGTAATGACCTTTGCCGTCATTACTAAAGTAAACGTCTACTCCGTAAACATGGCGGTAAGTATCGCCCTTGTAATATTAGCCGTCTCCTACGGCTCCTGCATGGAGATGCGAGAGACTGTGGAACGGATGGTTATGGTCCGCACCACCGGCTCTGACCTTCAACCGGCGGCGACGGGTTATATTTACAAAAAGGAAAGCGATGGCCCAGTGAGTGTCGTCAAGATGGGAGAAAGCGAGGTTATGGAGCATTTATCAAAACTTTACGCTAAACCCGAAGCATATTCCGCACCTCTTGTAGATGCAACTGGTCCTTTCCATGGCAAAGAAGATGATACAAACAAAGCTGCGTCCCACGTAAGCGAGGCTATTAAACCAGTCGTAGAAAAAGAGGATGATGGTGATCATATAAAAGGAATAGCCCATGAAGACTATGAAAAAATGTTTGAAGGTTATGGTCCTCACTATGAAAATTACAAAAAAGGTTTTGCGGATTATCTTCAAAGAATAGATCATTATGGGCACGGACCGTATCATGAACAAGGAGGCGGTAAAGAGTATGGTGCTAAGGGACATCATGCGTACGGTGACAATGATTACAAAGGATTTAAAATTATTCACCACTACGGTAAGGGAGGAGCTGGAGATTATCACACAGAAAAATACGAAAGTTACGGAACCTCAGGGAAAGGAGGTCACAAGCAAGATTACGACAAAGCCAGTTCATATGGAGAACATTACGCTAAAGGACACGGTGAAAAAGGAGGAGATAGTGGTCATAAAGGATCTCACAGTAAAGGAGAAACAGTCGATGGATACCACAAGGTCTATAATAAGAACGAATTCAAGAAAGACCATGACTTTTACAATGATGGAACTCATAAAGGAGGCTTCCACAAAGACGGAGAAGGCCACGTCTACCACGGGTCCAGCGTCGGTGGATTCAACAAGGGAGAGACGCACAAATCTGGCTTACACGGAGATGGCTTCGGAAAAAACGGTTATACCGCTAAAGATTCCGGAAGTAAAGGAGAAGATGACCATTCAGCGGGAAAAGGAGGAGCAGTATCTCACCACGGACATAAAGAATTCGGAATTAAAGGCGGCCAACACGGCGGCAACAATTACGGATTCGAAGTTAAACATTAAAGATGGCGTGTTAAAGATATTTGTTATAATTTTATTGTTTTTTTGGTAATGTTTTGTAAATATTGTACTTTTATAGAAAAATATAAAGTTAGCGTATAATTTAACACTTACTTCTATATATTATTTACATCACATTTATCAAAGAAACTTATTGATTTTTTAAATATACAACATGACAATGAAAGTATGTTTATCTTGAAGACTGAAAACAGAATAAACAGTTCAGGGTCAGTGTCTTTCTATTAAGAAAAAAACTAGAATTGACATAATTGAAAGAATGACTTTTATATATACGGTTATATGAAATAATAAAATAGTATTAATAAAAAGACTGAAATATATTTCAAACATTAGATTACCTATTTCATTTATTACAAAAATTCTATTGATGTTAATTTATCAGAGATCGATAAACACACCGTTTGACCATAATATTAATTATCATGAAAGTTGACCAATGTGTTTTTATGGTTTCCATATAACTAGATAGGTTATACAGTTTCTATTTTCACCATTGTTATATAAAACCGTAAGATCCACAACGTCTCAAATACGTCCGCATAAAATGAGCGCACAATTGAGAGTTCTGAGCTCTTTTCAAACAGTCTTTCGTCAATGGCGTATTTGGAATTTTTATACACTGTTTTGTATAACTGTAATTATTTACCTATATCAGTGAGCTTTTGGGGACGGTTTTGAGCGTTATTTTTATTCTAGACTGTGCATCTTGGGATTTTATACATCAATGGACAAAACGGTTAAGTATATCTTATTTCCCTGTTTCAAAACCGATCTTTTCTTTTTTTCTAGTAATATCGAAGAGCTTCAGTGTTTTCAATGAAATAAATTTAGAAACAGTTAGTTTTTTTTATATATTGAATAAGTCAAAGCGTTTATTTATTATTCTCTATTCATCATACTTCAAACATCGTATTTTTATTAAAATATTATTGATAAAGTTTGTTCTTTTACTTGGAAAAATTGATTTCGACCACTAGACGATCACTATAGTTCAGATAATAATGCGTTGATATTAATTCTGTTGGTAATCTAAGTAAATCGATTAAATTTTATATTAACTATCTTTTAATCACTACATTTATACAATAAATAATAAAACTAATGAGCCTACAGCGCCATTTCCTTTGAGATAAACTTCCAAGAAATGCCAAACATACTAACCAAATGAAAGACTTGTACGAATTATAAGAACATAACTTACCCTTTTATTTTTTTTCTCGAAATAACCACGCTATTGGCCTAGCAAGGTCTTATCAGTTTCACCGGAATACTAAAGCGAGCGCTTAAGGCATTCAGCCGATTATATTTGACAACTAGCTCAAGGATGCACGGCACATCTCGGCTTGGGCTGTTTCCTGATGTATACAATTGACCTATCTGAGCTAACCTAAGCTAATTATTCATACATATATGAATTGTCAGAATATATATGTGTGCCAAGCATACATACCTCAACAACTTTTATACATATTTCGTATCGGATAATTTTCTAAACTATTTTAGTTCGATAAGGGAAACAAACAAAACCCTTCCACTTTCATGTGTATGCGTGCACGTGTGTGGGGGTGATATATGTAAGGTTGCAGTGATATAAGGGTTTGTGTCACTGTAACGCGCGAGCAGCGCCCTCAAGGGCTCCACGCCGAGGGTACGGACTTAGGCTTGAGCCGCTGCCGAGGGGGGCCGAATCTGGTCTATAACTTACGTTAAAAGTGTAGGTTAAGCGTGATTAATATCTTTTTTTCTCTTTTTTTTTGTCAATGGTTTCCTCAGAAATAACACGCCACCCTCATCCATATAGCAAACAACAATTAAACAAGCATGTTACACAAGAAAATGATAATAAAAAAAAAAAAAAACAAAATAAAAACCAGAACTTCGCAATCACTGTCAAGTCCTTATACCGACGTCCAACAAATTACAGATTAACCCTGTTTCTTCCGATCCTGGGCATAACAATATTTGATTACAAACACCTATAATATAATTATCCTTAATTATCTGTCGTCTTTGAAAATCGTTCCGGATACCGATCCGATACCGATCCCAGAATATCCAACAAGATGCATTATTCTCGCGTGGTACGTGAAGTAATACTGAAGCCACTCGTATCAAAATGCTGCCACATTTTTCTCCCAAATATTGTTAACTAGCCTCTGCCCGCGACTTCGTTCGTGTGTAATAGATACACTAACACCAACACTAACACGCAGTAGTTCTCAAAAGGAAAAAACATTCCGATTTTAAAACATTTTCACCTGTGCTCCGCTCCTATTGATCTGAGCGTGATGATATATAGCCTATAACCATTCTCGATGAATGAGCTATATGACATTGAAAGAATTATTCAAATCGGACCAGTAATTCATGAGATTACCTCCTACAACGCCACGACCTCACAACGTCACAAACTCATAAACTTTACCTGTTTATAATATTAGTATAGATACACAACTCAGAGACTGAATTATAAATCGTCCCCTGTTTTCATATCCTTGGGGTTGTTTTTCTATCCTTGGGGTTGCTGTTTCTTGTCAAAATGTATATGCGACCAACTTCGGGGTATATATACTCTTCCAAATCAAAGAATAATAATTAAAGTCCGACTTTTCTGTCAAAAGTTATGCGTGATCATACATAAATATATTTATATATATATATATATCATATCATATATATCATATCATATATATGTACATACGCGTCGAATTGAGCACCTCCTCCGTTTTTTTCGTCGGTTAATAAAAAGTTTGTGAGTTTGTGACGTTGTGAATTTGTGACGTTATAGGGGGTAATCTCAAGAACTATTGATTCGATTTGAAAAATTCTTTCAGTGTTATATAATCCATCTATCAAGGAAGGTTATAGGATAAAACTAATAGGAGTGGAACACTAAAAAAGAATGTTTAAAAATCGGAGTTTTTTTCCTCTTGAGAGCTTCCGTTGCGTGTTAGCGTTAGCCCAAATTAACTATTCCACGCGGACAAAGACACGGGCAGAGGTTAGTACATGATAACTTAGTAATCCAAGTTTACTGTCTACTGCTGAGAGACGTGGCTTGATGTTAGATATAGCTAAAATTGCGTTTTATGTGTAGCTTATTTGGTATTATTTATAACTACCTGTTCCCGCGACTTTGTCCGCGTGAATTAGTTACTTTGATATAACGCTAACACGCAGGGAAAGCTCTCAAACGGAAATAAAAACACCAATTTTGAAACACTCTTCATTGCTGCTCCGCTTCATTTGGTCTTAGCATGATAATATATAGTTTTGAAGTGAAGCTATTTAACATTGAAAGGTTTTTTTAAATCGAACCAGTATTTCCTGAGACTAGCGCATTCAACCAAATAAACCTTCCAACTTTATAATATTAATATGGATTATCGTATGTATAATTTAAAACACTTGTAAATGATCATAAGTGCAATACGTGAACCAAATTATTATTTAAATATTGACAGTTCATGTTACAATAGTTTTTCATTGAACTTCTTTTACGTGTAAGTATTTCTTCGGTTCAATTTAACTTACGATTTTTACGACATCATTGTCTACGCAAATTAAAAAAAAAAGCATTTCACGCCAATTCGAGCTACGGACGACGGCGGCGTGCCCGTAAAATATTACACAAAGGTCAATTTTTTCATTTACACCGTCTTTGTCACCTATAACCTCGGCTGATAAAGAATTTGTTACATGGACAAGAAAGGCGACACACTCACGGTCCTTTTGTCTATACCCTAGATATAAATATTGGCGAACTTGCTTATGAAATTATTCGAATACAGCCAGCAGAGTAATACACATCTCAAGATGGTCAGTCCAGTTTTGAGTGTCCTGTTCGTTGTGGCGACGGTTTCGGGTGTTCAAGTAGACTTTGTGCCGTCTGCACCCAGTAGCTACGTATACAAGAACGATTACAACGGTCCTGCGACTTTCACCAAGTTGGGAGCACCGGGCTATGAACACGCACAACCCTTAAAATTCGATGCCATCAAAGCATACGATTTCGGGCCAGCACCGCTTCCGTACGTGGCTGCCAAGCCTATCATAGTTGAAGATGCTGAACATGATGACGGTAGTCATGAATCATCAGACGAATACTCAGATGGAGACGGTCTTGTTGGACATGGTGGTGTCGGATTCGAAAAAGGCGCTGGCAGTGACTACGGCGAAGAACATCATTCCGCTAACGGTGCGAAGGGACTAAAAGGCTACAATTCGAAGGGCTACTTTGCCGCAGGGAAATCAGGTGATTACGGTAAGGAACACAATGCAGGATTCTACAGTGAAGCAGATGGTAAGAAGAAAGGACATTACGATGAAGCCGACGATCACGGCAAGTATTACGGATCTGGCGAAAGTTACAAAGGTGGCGACCACGGGCATAAGAAACATTTCAGCAAAGGCGACGATGTGAGCGGTTACCACAAGATCTTCCGCAAGGACGAGTACAAGAAAGACCACGATTTCTACGACGTAGCCGACAACAGCGGCCATTTCAAGAAGCACGGATACGAGAAGGAACATCACGGATCTGAGAAGGGTGGCCACAAAGAAGGTGGGCAACACAACTCCGCATTCAATAAAGGTGATTTTGGAAAGGGTGGATACCTTGCCAAGGGTCATAAAGATGAAGCTCACAAAGGCCATTCCGCTGAAGAAGATTACGACAGTCACTTCAAACACCACGACGATTTTGGTAAGAAGGGCGCCAGCGGATACGAGAAAGGATATGCGTATGGTGATGATGATGATGAAGATGATAAGGAATAAGCCCTTCGTGCGTAATTGTTCTTGTAAATATGTATTATAAATAGGCGTTTTCGTGAATGTTTTGTTATGTTTGTTACGTGGCGACGATGTAATTATTTTTATAATGCAATCAATAAAAATATTGGACACAAAAAAAAGTAATTTGTAATTATCGTAATTAAACATAGATAATTGGGTTTTACGATTTCGAAATCAGAGTTTCACAAATTTATAAAACAGGTCTATTCAATTTAAATTTTGCTTATTATTTTTAATCTTTGTCTGGATTAATACAGATGTTGAATCAAGTGTGACATTTGGTCATTCTATTTTATTTTATTTTTGGCAACCAGTCTTCTAGTACACTATTACTGCCATTGTCAAGTGAGTAACGATATTACAAGTTTCTATACTCATTTCAATGAACTAACAAGATGGTGGCCATCTTGTTAGAACTTTTTGGGAGTTTCTGTGGAAAGTCAAAATCCATGCTCCGCGGTATTATTTCCGATCCACATCACTTGTGCACAATAACCAAACTATATTACGTAAAGCACCACCAACATTACACAATATAGAGCCAAATATCATACTATGGATAAAATATAAAGAACACTACATGGCATTCCAAGATCCCGCCAAAAATTCCAAGGTCGTTCATTCTGTTTTAAGTCTATAGTCATTTTCTATTCTTCGTTTAATTAAATTGTGGTGTAAAAAATTAAGTTGGAATGTTTAAAAAAACATTTATAGATTTACTCTTTCTTTTCTGTTTTCATTAGCTCGAATATATTACTTTACGTAAGTAAATAAAATTACGATGTCTTCTTAGGTTTCTTCGAAGGTGAGTTTATATTTGCATCTAAACAAATAAAACAAAGTCCTCTGCCACGTCTGTCTGTCCGTTTACGAAAAACTCAAAAACAGTTGAATGAGTTTTCATGCGGTTTTCACCAGTATTAAAGAGATTCATAAGGAAGGTTTAGGTATATAACTTTCGAGTTTTTTTATTATCAAGGCGGGACAACGTCCACCGGACCAGCTGGTATCTTATAAAGATATATAATCTTATATATAATCTTAATCGCGGGCCCGGCGGACGTTGTCCTGCCTTGATAATAAAAAAGTTTATAATTAAACCGCAGCGCCACCGACCGGGTCAAATTTATGAAAATCGGTCCAGCTGTTTAGGAGGAGTTCGGTGACGTATACACATACAGAGGAAATCTATATATAAAGATACCTATGTTAATAATTTGCATATCTATACGAGATTGACAGACTCCATCCTTTTTTACCTATTGTCATGACAATAGGCAAACGGCATGTGGAGATTTTTCTACACAGAATATTTTCACGCTATGCATTGCGTTATAAAACAACAATTCACTATAGCAAATAATTCATACGCGCGTAACGATGGATTAATAGAATAACTCAAATGCATAATTACTGAAAAGTATTTATTTAAATTGGGTTAGAAAACTCAGTATTAGCATTGCTTAGACCCACTTAATGTAATATTACGAATAATTGAGCCGTCACAGGCCGTGTATGGGGGGTGATCGTGTAGTGTTGTAGCAGTGATGTATATTCGTGTGTCACGGTATCGCGCAAGCAACGCACTCAAGGGCTCCCTACCGAGGGATCGAACCTAGGTTTGAGCCGCAGCCATGGGAGGCCTAATCGGGTGTGCGGGAGCGAAATTAACCCCCAGACCGCGGCGGCGCGATCTATGGTTACGCGGGCGTGGGCGTGAACACGCTCTGTTTCGAGGGACAGGCTGGTACTGATCGTTCGCTGACGTGATTTTATCAGGAGGATCGGTAAAAATGTGTCGCGGACGTCTTTTATATCGCCCAGCGTTGGGGACGGGTTCGTAGTTTGTGGTGGATACCACTAACGGACTGGGATGATTCGCGGCTCGCTAGAAATAACTACTCGTAAGTGATTTTATATACGCCCAGATGGAAGTTGGAAGCAACATATAATTTTTCCTCCCCGCGGAAAGTCATAGTTACTGACATATTCATAAACAAAGTTTTGAGGTTATGTGCCACCTCCGAACAATCATTGGTAATTTTTTATATTACCAACTTGATGATTTTTGAATTAAAACAAAACAGTTTCATCTCTGTTTGGTTAGGTTAGGTTAGACTATGAAGACGGCAGTGGTTAACAGGGATCTCTCCCTGCCGAGCCTGGTACAAAACATGATCGACAGTGAAAGATTATGGGACGCCGTCAAGTCCTTTTGTGAGTATGTACTTCAGCGGAAAGAGGAAGCCGAACGAATGAGGGAGATGGACCCTGAAACTCCTATGGCACGCTGCAGGAGAGCAGGTCGTCCAACAAGGAGAGGTGGACACTTGTTCCACTAGATGCCTCCACAACATGCCTTCAGGTGAAGGACGCGGGGGCGTCCGTTGCCGCGAAAGGAAGGCCCGTGCAGGCAGAGCACAGGTTTAGCCGCCGCTCCACAAGAGGAGCATAGGGAAGAACTACTTCCTGGGAGGAGAGTCCCCGATTTACCATCTACGGGTGACCCAAGTGCGTGACCAGGCTTGTGGCGTATGCTAGCCGTGAAACCGCTCCCTGTTCCATATTCGCGCTGAGCGGCAGAGGGGTTTTTTAGTGAGTAAGAGTCTCCCATAACCCTCGCACTGTCCCCTGGCAGTGCAAGGTGTATCCATGCAGGATTTTCCCCTCTACAAAGAAAAAAGGTTAGACTGTGAAAAAAGATAACTCTAGCCGGCCGCGGCAGCGGTCGGTGAGCGCGGTGCATTTATTACACAAGTACCTGTTTTTTAATTTATTTATTTAATATTACATTACATTACATACAGAAATTGTATACGACTTAAAGTGTACAGGTTAAATAAATAACATTTAAATAATCCATCGGCTTCTAAACTAATAAGTATATGGAATACTCAACGAATGATTTTATTATATGAAAACCTTTATAAAATAAACTAAATGAAACAATTTGAATTGTCATCACTATCTTCTTCTTCTTCTATTTTATTTTTGGCAACCAGTCTTCTATTTGGTAGACCATTACTGTCATTTTCAAGTGAGTAATGATATTACAAGTTTATTGATATAACTTCAATGAACTGACAAGACGATGGCCATGCTAGTCAGAATCCATGCTCCGTGGTATTATTTCTGATCCACTTCACTTGTGCACAATAACTAAACTATATTACGTAAAGCACTACCAACATTACACAATATAGAGCCAAATAACACAAGATTATGGATAAAATATAAAGACTAATACATGGCATTCAAAGATCCTGCCAAAAACTCCCGTCATCACTATCATCCACATTTGTTATACCTTACAAAATAGCCTATAAACATTAAAAACTGCTTGACATGGTGTTATGGTGACATATAATAATTAGATAACCTTTTTTGATATATCAATGTTTATAATGCCAATTATTCACGGAACCTCTGCGACTTTTCACGATACCCACTTCATGAATCAGTGAGGGAATAAAAAAGATCGATTTCAACCGATCATTCAAGTCAAAGACGATTTTTTTTTTAATTTCAAACGTAATATTGAACAATACAAAATCCAAACCGGCCTCCGATTAAGAAATATTAATTCTCCAACTAACAATTGAAACCAATTATCCATTTAATTTATATTATATTGTTAATCCAATAAATTGGGACCTTGAATTGAGTCATGGATTCATGGGTCAAAAAATGTAATTTAATTTATTTAGCGGAAAAATTAATTAAAACTTTGTCTCTGGTTTTCAGGCTAGTCATTGCATTATGACTTCCGATTTTTTTTTTGCGAAAAACAAATACTCCTTACAGTTTTATATAGATTTGTACAAAAATGTGTTAAGTGTAAATAGGTTTGTAATTTGACCGATATTGTAAGGATTTATTAAGATTTCAAAATAATAGTAGCTAATGCACGGAATTACGCTTAATGATTTTGTGATTGACATTCATTCTCATCGTAATCTACGAACGTAGCAAGCTTGAAACGATTTTAAATTCAAACGCTTTTTAATTATAGTAAATAAGTAAAATAAATTAAAGTAAGACAGGGAATTTAAACTAACTGTTAATAATTTTTTCAAGTAAATGGAAGTCACATAAATTAGAGATAAAACAAAGTAATGTAATTACCTAATACTACTGTAAGTACCTAGTAAAATCGTCATTAACATAAATTGGACTCATTTTTTATAAATCATACGCTGTGTTAGTATGGTATAATTATATAATTTACATATTGTTTGATAATTTTAAAAATGTATGTGTTATGCATGGCATTAATTACTTCTTTGTATTCTTAATCCTTCTTGCTTGCTTTCATCGTAATGCAAACTTTTTATGTAATGGGATTTTATAAATATTACTTACATTATATAATTCCGTTACGACGAATTAAACATTGGAAATTGTGTCAACGTACAGATAATCAATTGAACTTAAGCAAAAAAAAAATCGCAAATACACTTTTATGCCCGCATTATTTTTTTATTCATAATCGAATGAAAGCCTTGACCGTTACGAACGGTTGCACGGCTCATGAGACCGACCGAGCGGAAACACGAATTATAGACACTCGTCTTTGAGAATCAACCATCCTTGCCTGGTTATTTAGATTTAAGGTTATATAAGCATCACAGCGCTCATGTATGTCAGTGTCGCAACCTACTCCGATTGTTCAAGTGTCAGCAAAAAATCAGGTCGCTATGAAAAAGAAATTATATTTGATACTGTCATTGACCGCTTGCTACGTGGTTGAGTCAGCCTCAGCCGGCCTGGGCTCTTTAGAATACGATAAACTAGATACCGATATCTCGAAACTACGTTACGAGGTTGATAAAGACAATTCGGATTACTTCTCGAAACTTCTAGACGGCACTTCTAACGATCAATTAAATACTAGCAAAGAAGATAAAACTTCTGTGAAGACATCAGGTTTTAAAAAGAAAAATAGTGAGGACAAAGGAATTAAATATAAACATGATAGTGGTGATTTAAAAAAGTTTTATAATATAGCAGGTGTTAACGACAAAGGTTATTACGATGGCAGTAATATTTACGCTATTGCTAAAGGAATAGTGGCAAAAGCGATCGGCGTCGATGGTTCTGAAAATAGGAAATACAAAAAAGGATCGAAAACGAGAGGCTTTCACCAAGTACATCACAAGGACGAATACAAGAAGGACAAATCATTCTACGAAGACGATGAAATTGAAGGAAACATTAACAAAGTCGGTGCTAAGGCTCTGGGTGGTAAATTTGCAGCAGGAGCTGGTTTTAAGCAGGGTGACTATGATTACAATAGACAGAAGGGAATTTACGGAAAGCAAGGATATTTGGATAACGGATATTTCGACAAAGAGTTTAGCGGTTTTTCCGATTCACAAGGATTTGACGGTTCTTTCAAAAAGGAAGCTTAACTTTGTGTTGTTTTTTTACGTATTTATTATTTTTTTTATAGTGACAGTGATTTTTATGTATCCTATTAAACGTGTAATTTCATACACAAATGCAGATCACGAAATAAGAAACCAATGTGTAAACTTCAAAATAATTACGTCTTCATATTATGATTATGTCGATGGCAACATTATTAATTTTATCTAAAATACTATATATATTCATCAATGTAATTAAAACTTCGATTAATCTTGTTAGATTTATGTTTATTCAACAAACAAAGTTGTTATGTACTTTCAAAATAATATATAAATACAACTGAATACATAATAGTCTCTGTACGTAGAATTATTAGTTGTAGTTAGTTGTAATTATATTTTATAATTTCTAGAGTTATTATTCATATATTTCATAGAGTATCAATATTGGAATGACATACTATCTGTGTATAAATTGACATAAAAATTTAATGAGAATAAAAATGTTTTAAGAGAATTATGAAATCAATTGAAAATTAATTTATCTTTTGTAGTTGATTACTTACGTCTAGATTTTTTTAATTAAAGGTAATAGTATTATTAAGAGCTTTTATTGATGTTTCTAAATGACATACATATGTACAAAATGTTTTCAAAAACTATTGAAATTAAAACTAACTTTTTTATAATTTCCTTTTACATTTATAAAGCAATTATTACAACAAAATGTCATTGTTGACAACTCCAACCATTAATAATTAAGTTCGTAGTATATAAAATTTCATAAACATCAGTCAAGCCTTTTCGAGTAATTTCTGTATATGTATGCTAGACCGATATTTTTGACATCATATCCATGATCATTTTAAGTTAGATTTTGATTACAAATTATGGAAAACAGAAAACAAGAAATAAAACTACAAATTTATTTTTGTGTATTAATTATGTGTTTTTATTAAAGTACCAATTATAGAAAAATAAATTAAAATATAACTTACATATATACATATTACTTACTAATAACTTCAATGATATTCATTTTAATTAAAAGAATAGTAGTAAAAAATCATTTAAGCTTAAACAATCTATACTAATAATATAAAGAGGTAAAGTTTGTGAGTTTGTGACGTTGTGAATTGTGACGTTGTAGAGGATAATCTCAGGAACTACTGCTCTGATTTGAAAAAAATCTTTCATTGTTATATTGCTTATTTATCGAGGATGGTTAAAGCCTATATATCATCACGCTAAGACCAATAGGAGCGGAGCAAAAATGAAGAATGTTTAAACATCGGGCTGTTTTTTCCTCTTGAGAGCTTTCGATGCATATTAGTTAGACCAAATGAACTATGTCCACGCGAACGAAGTCGCGGGCAGAGACTAGTGGACTAATATAATAATGACACACATCGTTTCACTTATTGTTAAATAAGTAACCGTCATTTTTATTCGACAATCTCGCATTTTTAAAGTAATTTTGATATTATACCATCCGAGACCATACTAGACCATTATTTTGTAATTATTGTTTATTTCTCTTCCTTCTTTCTCTTTGGCAAGCAATCCTCGCTATGTAAGATGATTACTGTCATTAAGTACCAGAAGGTACCCCCTCGGCAGCGGTTCAAGCCTAGGTGCGTTCCCTCGGCGTGGAGCCCTTGAGCGCGCTGCTCGCGCTATACAGTGACACAAAATCTTACATCACTGCAACAACATTACACATATCACCCCCACGCACGTACACGCATACACGCTTACACATGAAAGTGAAAGGGTTTTATTATCTTTCCCTTATCAAACTGAAATCGTTTAGATAATTATCCGATACGAAATATATATAAGAGTTGTTGAGGTATGTATGCTTGGTACACATATATGCTCCAACAACTCATATATGGAATGGTTGGCTTAAGTTAGCTCAGGTAGGTCGCGAATTGCATGTATCAGGCAACAGCCTAAGCCGAGGTGTGCCGTGCACCCTTGAGCCAGTTGCCCAAATAAAATCGTCTGAGTGCCGCAAGCGCTCGCCTTAGTAGTCCGGTGAAGCTGTTAAGACCTTGCTAGGTCAATAGCGTAGTCATTTCGAAAAAAAATCTGGTATTAAGTATCAAAAGGCTATCGTTATAACAAAATGTCTTGCGATAACTTATATGTTCTAAGAAGATGCTAACATCTTGGAACT
This sequence comes from Antheraea mylitta, assembly GCA_014332785.1. Classification (NCBI taxonomy): domain Eukaryota; kingdom Metazoa; phylum Arthropoda; class Insecta; order Lepidoptera; family Saturniidae; genus Antheraea; species Antheraea mylitta. The sequence goes on from JACEII010000023.1 coordinate 205,361, forward strand.
TTTGAGGAAGCTCTGTGATATCTCTGAATTAATGATCTATTCTATTTAAGTACCTTACATATGCACAAAAACCGAATAATATTTCGCGAGATAACATCAATATTACATAGTAGGTAATAACACTATAGATTATGAATAAGAAATAACAGCCACATTAAAGAATATTATTTTCTTTTTGTACTTTTTAGACGGCAACGTGTGTTAGTAGACCATCCACTAACGTCACATGGACAAAGCTATAAATGGAGTAAATTGCATCAAATAGTGATTATTGTTGATATACATTTATTTTATTATATATATTTGTACTAGAAATCGGTACTTAGAAAAATATTTTGGGGCGTGTTCAATGTGTTATTATTACAAAATCAAACACTGACTTTGCAACCGAAACTTTTTAATGTCCACTTGTGTCGAGGAAAATTTTGTATCTTTATTTGACAATGAATATGTCGTTGTATTTTGAAAAAGGGCCATAGATAATTATTAATGGCCAGCACGCTACACCACCCCCCTACGGAGTAAAGAAAACCCAGTATAAAAACATTTACAAAGTATGACGTTATACACATATTTACATTTAGTTTAAAAAAGTAAAGCATACATAACTAAAGACTTAGAGTTACAACGTCAAGTTACAATAGTCTTAAAAAATAAATAATTATAATACACAAAGTTTTTACAATGGCAGTAATACAACTATATACATAAAAGTTCGTTACAAATCTAGCGTCGGTTTAAATTTGACACGACGACCAGATCGAGTAACGTAGGGTGAGGGTAATAAATTATCTATAGGTGGCTTGAGGATAGGAGGAACGGATATGACTGGTGAAGATGGTGGAACTAAGGGTTGAGGAGTAACTTCCGAGAAGAAAGCAGGTTTGACGCGATCGATACTGACTACCACTTTCTTACCCTTGATGTCCAAAGTAAGCGTTTTGCCGTCACTTGACCGTTCGAGAACCTAATAAGGTCCAGTATAAGGCGGCTGAAGAGGGCGTCGAACAGAGTCACCACGCAAGTATACATGCGTAGCTGTTGATATGTCCTTGAATAAAAACGACTTTTGGTTACCATGGCGAGATGCCGGTACTGGTCGAATGTTCGACATATGTGTACGTAACCTAACGACCAAATCAATGGATCTTCACCGGTAATAGGGTTCTGCGGTGCAACAAGTAGTTCTCCTGGGAGTCTCAATGTTTCACCGTACATGAGCTCGGCGGCTGTACACTTGAGGTCCTCTTTAAAAGCGGAGCGCATGCCTAAAAGTACAAATGGTAGAGCGTTCAACCAGGACTGTTCATGACACATTAAAGATGCCTTAAGTTGCCCATGTACGCGCTCTATCATACCATTTGCCTGTGGGTGATATGCGGTTGTCCTTTGTCGTTTAGTGGCAAAAGTGATGAGGAATCTGCGGAATAAATCAGACTCAAATTGAGTACCCTGGTCGGTCGTGATACAGAGTGGTATGCCAAATCTAGAGATCCATTCTCTCGTAAAAGTCTCTACCACTTCTTCTGCGGTTATAGAACGCATTGGCCATACTTCTGGCCTCCTCGTTATCCTGTCTATTGCTGTTAAGCAATAGCGATAACCATCGCAAACAGGTAATGGTCCTATGATGTCCAAATGGACATGGAGGAATCGACCAGATGGGGTTTTAAAATGACTTAGGGGAGCGGTATTATGCCTGGAGACTTTACTGCGTTGGCAGGCAGGACACGCTCGTGACCACTCGCGACATTCCTTATTGACGGATGGCCAAACGTACCGCTCGGTGACAAGGCGGGTGGTAGCTCGTGCGCCGGGATGGCTCAAATTATGCAGCTTATTAAAGATAACCCGCCGCAGTTCTGGAGTCACATACGGACGTGGCCTATCTGTGGAAACATCACAAAATAGAGAAACGCCAGTACCAGGAATATTAATCTTGGTAAGTTTAAGGCTTGAACCGTTTTTCAATAGATTTTGAAGTTCTTCATCAGTGCCTTGAGAACGTGCTAAAGTTTCATATTCTTGTTCTAATGAAATTGCCTCAATTCGTGACATGGCATCAACAATAAGGTTTTCAGAACCTTTAATGTACTGAATGTCAGTTGTGAATTGACTGATGAAAGATAGTTGGTTCAGCTGTGCAGGAGGAAGCTTCTCTCGTGTTTGTACAAAAGCGTATAAAAGAGGTTTGTGGTCAGTGAAAATGGTTGCATTGCTAACTTCTAAAATATAACGAAAGTGTTGTACACTTTCGTATATTGCTAATAGCTCTCGATAATAAGCAGGCCACTGGGATTGTTTGGAAGTCAACTTTTTACTGAAAAAAGCTAAAGGATACCATTGACCATTGACTTGTTGCTGCAAACACGATCCCACGTGAATGCTGGAAGCATCTGTGAACAGACCGAGAGGTGCATCGTTAATTGGATGTTGAAGTAAAGTTGCCTTTGATAGACTATTTTTACAGGCTTCAAAATGCTCCAACAGCTTGGGCGTCCATAAAAATGGTTTTGCGCCTTTATTGTTGGTGGCGACTACTGCGTCAATGAGTGGTGCTTGAAATTGTGCAGCATGAGGTATGAAGCGGCGATAAAAATTTAGCATACCGAGAAAACGTCGTACACCTTGGATAGTTTTAGGGGGCGAGTAATTCAGTAAAGCTTGTACTCGATCCTGAGGAGGGCGAGTTCCTTCTGAGTTAATTGTGTAACCCAGAAAAACTACTTCGTGGGTACCAAACACACACTTTGATGCGTTCACTATGACGCCATAATCTTGTAGGCGTTTGAACAAGATTCTGAGATGGTCTTTGTGCAGAGATTCGTTCTCAGAAAATACGAGGATATCATCCACGTACGGGAAAACAAAATCCAATCCCTGTGTGACCTCATCAATAAATCTTTGGAACGTTTGTCCAGCATTGCGTAAACCAAAGGTCATATAGGGGAATTCGAAGAGGCCAAATGGTGTAACAATGGCGGTCTTCGGGATATCCTCGTGGTATACCGGAATCTGATGGTACGCCTTTACCAGGTCGATGGTACTAAAAATTTTCGAACCTGCTAGATTGTGGCTAAAATCATTAATATGTCGGACAGGATAACGGTCAGGTAAGGTTCGCGCGTTTAATGCGCGATAATCACCGCAAGGACGCCAAGAAAGGTCTTTCTTGATCGTCATATGAAGCGGAGAGGACCAAGCACTTTGAGACGGGCGGGCGATGCCGTTCCGTACCATGCTTTCAAATTCGCTCTTGGCAGCAGTAAGTTTCTGAGGAGTTAACCGACGAGGACGACATGTTACTGGAGGCC
>JACEII010000023.1:263029-302456 GCA_014332785.1 Antheraea mylitta
ATGTTTATATTACGCGTATTTAATTTTGGATAAAAAAATATAATCACTATTGCATTTTATATTGTTTTATTTATTTCTTCCTTATGATATGTCAACGAATTTATTTGGATCCTAAGTCCCAAAAGGACTCTAATCCATCTGCAATAATATTTTGTATATTTGGAGAGTTTGTATGTATGAACGGGCTAATCACAGAACTTACGAAATCGATTTGTATGGTAGATAGTCCGTTTATTAAAAAATATTATGGGTTTTACACTTGCACGATCGAAACGAGCGCATTAATAACGATATAGTCAATCTATTTGAAAAAGTTAGCAAGTACGCAAAGCGAATAAAACTACAGTATAATCGGCCTTACGTGTAATACTGCTCGCACCTCCGAGACGGTTCCGCAAAGTACCTTTTTAAATATATCATAGGAGACAAAGGAACAGGTGAGTCATCTGATGTTAAGTGATCGCCACCGTCCATAGACACTAGCAACACCAGGAGAGTCGCAATTGCGTTGCCAGACTGTGTTGGGGGAGAGGATGGCCAATCGCGGTGGACTGAGAGGGAGGGGCCGCGAAACAACCTCCCTGCCTTAAGGGCAGGGTGGCACGCCGAACGGGTTAATTGCGGGTCTGTCCCGGGTACAGATCAAGAGAGCTGTTTAAAATGAACCAGAAGGAGAAAGCAATACAGGAAATACGTTAGTGAGACAGGCAAGGTGAATAATTTGCATAGATATAGAACAAATAAATAAATGGATAACTAAACAAATAAATAATTGAAATAAAGTTATAAAGAAATGACTACTAAAAGGGTAAAGGACTACGTAAATAAATAGATAAACTAATGAGTAAACAAATAAATGTACCAATATAATATAATAAACAAAGCAATAAATATATACAAAGGAAGGGTCTCACTCAATTTCGAGAAAAAGAAACCAGGTGTTATGCAGCTGCGGTGCACGTGTGCGCCACGCCAGTCGGATCGGCACTTCAAGGTGAAAGCCGAACACTTCACTCTGTATACACTGTATCACAATAATCACGAAATATCGCCCCGAGCGCGGACACAACCGTTTCCGGCCGCGTCAGAATCGGCTCTCTAGCTAAGGCCGTACCTGTGCAAAATAATTTTGATGTGTCGCATGTGCCTGAACCAAGACGGCTAAAATTCTTCTTTTTTTTTCGAACTGACTATGCTATTGATCTAGCAAGGTCTTAACAGCTTCACCGAACTAGACAGCTAAAATGTATGTATTATTTACTACATCTATCTATCTATACTATAATAAAACTGTACGAAGTCGTGATCTGTACATTAAATATTTTTTGAAAATTTTAATCAGGGTAGACTATATTATCGATATAAAAGCCAAAAATAATCTTTTTACAATTTTTGTCTGTCTGTCTGTCTGTCTGTCCCTATGAATACGCATCACTCTGAAAGTACTGAACCGATCTTGACATAGTGATAACTAATATTACGAGATTACATCCAGGATACTTTTTGTCCCATAAAACGCAAGGGGTGCTCCAGGATAACGAAAAATAAAAAATTGTAGTCAACGTAACTAGACTTTTTTGCGACATCTTAGTACAAGAGCCGGCAACGTTGGATGAACAATCCCAGTCCGTTAGTGGTCTCCGCCGCAAACTATGAACCCGTACCTAACGCTGCGCGTTATAAAAGACGTCCGCGACACATTTTACCGACCCTCCTGATCCAATCAGGTCAGCGAACGATCAGTACCAGCCTGTCCCTCGAAACAGAGCGTGTTCACGCCCACGCCCGCGTAACTACAGATCACGCCGCCGTGGTCTGGGGGTAAATTTCGCTTCCGCACACCAGATTAGGCCCCCCTCGGCAGCGGCTCAAGCCTAGGTCCGTTCCCTCGGCGTTGAGCCTTTGACTACGCTGCACACGCGATACAGTGACACAAAACCTTACATCACTTCTACAACATCACACACATCACCTGTATAGGTGATACACGATACGCGTGTGTATACACGTGCACGCCTACACGCTTACACGCTGTTTTTCTTTTTCAGAGAAATAAACGACAAAGAGTTCTACCCTTATGTTTCCCTATCCTATATGAGTTGTTAAGGCTCGCATGCTTGGTACACATGCAAGTTTCAATAACTCATATACATATATTTAGATAGCTTAGCTTATGTTAGCTCAGATAGGTCGCGATTTTTGCACAAAACAGGCGACAGCGCAAGCCGAGGTGTGTCGTGCACCCTTGAGTTGGTCGCCCAAACATCCCGAATCGGCTGAGTGCCTTCAGCGCTCGCCTTAATGGTTCGGTGAAGCTGTAATAACCTTTCCAAGTCAACAGCATTTACATTTCGAAAAAAAAAATGCGTCGATAACATACGCTGCCACAATTATCGCTATCTTTATCATGCAGCCAGTATTGCACTAAACTAATAGCTATAGCTATACTCTATACACATATTATTTTTATAGTAATAAATCGGTCTAAATATTGAGATTAGTCTGAAAGATGGAATTTGTACTTATTTATTTATAAATATAATAATAATAAAATTACTGCTATTTTAACATGGGTTAAGATTACTTTTATTTTTATTACCAAAAAATAGCATCAAGCACATCATTTTCAATACCAAAAATGTCTTTCAATAATAATTCCATTTTAATAACGTTTCAAAGTTAGTGAAAAAAAAAACACCCTAAAATTATTTTTGTAAAGGTACGATATGCACAAATAAACGCACTCTTACCGGCAGCCAGGTATCCCGTTGTTCGAATGAATATAATATATAAAACTGGCTTGATTGATTCTTTCCGGTATGGCCTCTGCCTATGTAGGTAATTTCGCCAATATCAAGTGTGACAAATACACGTTATAAATTTAATGCCAAATATTTAGTGTAACAACGTAGAATAATCTACAATAGAACATATCAACATGAATAAATTACCAAAAAGTGATAGGTACTATGTTGTAAGTGGTACAGAGATTATTTATAAAACATTTTGGGAATATATTTTAAATTCGTTTTCAAAACAGTTTATAGCTCTTAGACAATAGTTTCAAGCAAGTGATAGTTGACGCTTCGGTGCGATGTTTGACTCTTCGATACGGTGTTCATATATTTTTCTTTAATACAGTGGAGTATAAAAAGGTTTTAATACAAGTTGAAGACAGTTATGATAAAATAAGTGGTAGAGATGTTTATTTAGTTACATGTAGGTTAGTTTTTATCTTAATTGATCCTGGTAGATGATGCTACGAACGGATACTAGGCTTATTTAAAAAAAAATCACATGTAATCTGGGTATATGTTTGAGTGAGTCCGTGGATAGTTTGGATTCACAGTTGGAAACGGTAGTTGTGACTGCAATCGGGTATAAGTTTTATTCAATTTTTTCGCGTTTAAAAATACAATTGCAACCAGTGATAACCAATTTGGTGCAGACGAATTTGCACGGGTCAGCTAGTCCTTAATAAAGACAGAATCTGGCAAAATTAAAACGGCAGCTGTTCTGGAAATAATTACAATCTTAAGGGCTTTCATTTTTTAAACCTGTGTACAAAATGTAACAAAGAAATGATCCAATTTAGGTATAATGAACATTGTGGTAAATTGGATTTTTCTCGCGACTTAGTTTCCTTTAATATAAGCTTTGACTTACTACCCTTGCAACAGTGCATTCTTATCATATATATGAATAGTTAGCTCAGATAGGTCGCGGATTGCTTGTATCATGCAACAACCCACGCCGAGGTGTGCTGTGCACCCTTGAGCTAGTTGTCAAATAAAATCGGCTGAGAACCTTAAGCGCTTACCTTAGTAGTCCGGTGAAGCTGTTAAGACCTTGCTAGGTCTATAGCGTAGTCAGATCGAAAAAAAAACAGTGCATTCTTTTTGTATAAAAAGTGCTTTGTCCTTTTCTGTATCTCTTACAGCATGTATCCAAACATAATAATGGTCGATTAAGAAGTTAAGTAATTAAAATAAATTAAAAGCGTGATAAACGAAGAAACTCAATTTCACATTTATAATATTGAGATGATTAAAAAGGATAATTAGAGGGTTTGCTGTATACTTTTAATAAATTGATTGTTTTAATTATTAGCCAAAATATAATACAATGTTTTTCAATGGGTAGCTAAAGTAACCTTTAAATATAAAAATGAAACAATTAATATTACTGAGACATTTTATTTGGACAACAAACATTATAGGCAATAAATTATTACATAAATAACGTGAATACTTTTCATTCGATTACAATTTTATGTAAATAGATTTAAATTTACATTTGAAAACGCTCACATTAATTTATCTATTTTTATTTTTAGTGTAAACGTTCGTAAACAAAAAAAAAATGGATAAAATCTGAAATTTATTGTGCATTGATGGTAAAATGTATTATTATTATTTAGGAAACAAATGATAATTACATATCTATAAACATCTTTCTGATAGGTTTGTTTCTTTAAGATAATTCAGTTATAAAGCTGTAGTTAGTAGAGCCACGCTGAAGCTATTACTGGTTTCAGCATGAATGAGTCGGCTCGCCCGGGGTAGTACCACACTCTCACAGAAAACCGACGTGAAGTTACAATGCTTGCATTGTTGCGTTTCGTTCGGCCAGTGAGAGCCCCGGAGGCCCACCACCACTTCCCTCGCCTCTCCCTACTCCTCTCCCCTTACCCTTTCTACCAAACAAAGGCTGGCAACGCACTTGCCACTCCATTGGTGTTGCAAGTGTCTATGGACGGCGGTGATCACTTAACATCAGGTGAACCGTCTGTTCGTTTGCCTCCTATGGCAAAAAGAAATGCATAAAGTATTGTTATGTAAAAAAAAAAATGTCTAATATCTTTCTTGTAATGTTTCATGCAACATAATAAAACTTATTCCATTTTGTATTTGTTTCCTAAATTTTGTTATAATAAAGTAACAAAATTAAAATATGTCAAACAAATCATTAAAAAAAACAATAAAATAAGAAGAACGAGAATGGATTCTATCTGTATATGTTTTAAAATGTACTATAATTAAATTTCCACATTTGTATGAGAAATCGTTCTTATTTATTTAAAACTATTCCGTATGAAATGACTACAACCCATTTGTATGTAGAATATAGACAAACTAAATATTCCGATATATTTAGTCTATAATCAGAGCTTTAGATGTATTCATAGATAAATATAATATTAACATAGACTAGATATCACATAAATAATAAAAGTTCGCAGACTATTTTTTTCTCTGTAAGTTTTATACAAAAGTTAAGAAAAACACTGCGAATTTTCCTTTTAAATCAAATTCAATCACATACCTCGCTTTAGGTAATAAACAAATCCATATATAACATAATTAGTAAATACATCGCAGATATACAACTAGCTGTCCAGTTACAAATTATAATTGTAAAAATAAATACAACGACAACCTTAAATGTTTAGCACCATCTTTCAAAAATATATTTCTGGTACATACGACGTGGGAATACATTTAGGAAATAAAAAATATTTTAAAAATATTAATTTAAGGTACACAATGTTTATTTAGATGAAAATTATCATTGTAGCTACAATCCTCACCAATCTTTTTGGCCGTTCTGAATATAGCCCTAAGTTCGAGCTTACGCACGCAGTCATGGGTTTCATATAAAACAAAGTTAAAATATAACCACCTATAGGGATGTAAAATTGGAATTTCTTTATCCTCTAGTTGCCTCGATGGCATATAATGTTATACTTACTTATACCTACGTTTGTTTTCCGTGTATCTGTATTCAGAGCGGTCAAAATGTTTGACGCGTACTGTATATGAGATCTTGCATAAATACGTAATAGATCATTGGCTAACACAGTGGTCGGCAATTTCATCATCCAAAAGAGCCAAAATATACAAAATTGAAATCTATTCCAAGAGTGTTTTGACGTGACAACGTGTTATAAATCAACGAACGCCGGCTGCACGCTCGAAAAAGCATAACTCATTGCATTGTAACGTTCCGCCTGAGCCGAGCGTGCAAGCGCGAGCGCGTAACAAGCGATAGAGAGACACGATCGGTCTAAGCGTTCGGCTTGTGACGCATCTATCTCTCTTCCACTCCATCGGCGAATGCGTCTTTTCTTATGACGTTAACACGTAAAATTATCGTCCGTAAACCGATTTTACAGACAAACAATATTCTTTAATTATGCTTTGCAGTAGACACATTTTTAATGAAAAAAATTATGATTAAAAGTACACTCTCGGAACTTGAATTTGCTCAATATGCATTTTTTGCGAGCAACTTGCAGCGTTATCGTTGCTTTATAAAAATAAACTTCTTTTGTAGTCCGGTGAAGCTGTTAAGACCTTGCTGGGTCAACAGCGTAGTCATTTAGAAAAAAAAAACTCTTGTACAGGTTTGCGTTTAAAAATGTTTACTCGTCTCTTACGAGGTAAGTAAATAGATTTTTTTTTTCGAAATGTCTACGCTATTGACCCAGAAAGGTCTTAACAGCTTCACCGGACTACGAGTTAATAGATAATGTTACGTGGTTGCACTACAAAAATTGTGTAAGAGTCGCTACTAAGGAGTGATAGAGACGCATGTGACCCGGGGACGCGGTTTGCTGACCACTGGGCTAACCAATAACAAATAATCATATGAATCAAAGTAAAACGACTTTTTTATTTCATATTCAAGTTCTGAACAAAATAAAACAGAATACATCATTGGACGTAGTTTACCTACAGTACTGTGGTAGTAGATTTGCAGGAAGGGTAAAAGATCAGGACTAGCCGCGTTACAGAATATATCTGTAGTATAATGCCTTTTACGCTCATTCCTGACGTCGCCAAAATAAAGTTACGTCACATGTTATCTAGAAGATATTTGGTTAAAGCTTACGGTCCTTTGAGGTCCGTGAGAATTATTTCGCACTGATTTAATACGTATCTACTGACGAATTTGCTTTATTTCTCAATGAAGTAAAGAAATCGGATAATTTAATTTATACACGCGTCTACACTAAAACTAACTACCTATACCAGATAATTCGAAAAGCTACTCATATATCACATAAGTAGAACTAGGTTGGACAGCTTTGTATATTTTGTCGGTTTTAAAACATCTCTGCCAATAGTCTTCCGTGTAAAAATCTACAAATATTACAATGTATGACTTCAAAATCTTGTGGACGAAAGAAACGCTTGCCATTTATAAGATTTTTTTCTTTAGAAATGCCACAAAAAAATTGAAATGCAAACAATTTCTTAATAAATATCATAGTATATTTTTAAATAGCGTCTAAATTGGCTCAAACGTACAAAGTAACTTGACAGCATCGGATCTAAAGGCAGAGCCAGGCAGTACCTTTCCCGAGCGGAAATTTAACGCGGAACAAAGTTATATATGTTTTAAACTATTTTGTCTGACGTAAGCAGCCCATCTTAATTTTAGAACGCGTACAATATCTTTGCCATGGGTATTACTGACGCATCTAAAAATTCGAATGAAAAAGTTAACCTCAGTTTATAAATTACCGTCCTTCTAAATATAACAGTCCTCACGGCCCACTTTACACATGTTACAATAAATAATTTCACTTTCCGTGACATCTAAGTCAGATTTGGTCTAAAAATACGTCACGAGTTTCTGTTGATTGACGAATTGTTTCCGTGAGTAGTTTTACACAATTTTAAATACATTATTAGTTATGAGTTTTATTTAATATTCGTATTATTATACACATATTATTGACTAAATGTATTTGATAGTTAATATGACGCATATTTAGACCAACGAAAGAGAATACTGTATTTAATTATTGTACCATATTTTTTATTAATTGCTCAAATAATTCACGAGGGTAAAGTTATCTATGCATCATTTCGTTATGTTGGTATTTGACAAAAGCGATCGCAGCTAACTCCTTACAGAACTCTTCGAGTACAATAAGGCTTTCCACGAGCTGATTGTGCTCCCCGCTGTGAAATTAAACAATTTCATTGAGATTAATTACGTTACAATTAAAACGTTTTTAATTACGAGTCGCTCCATGCAGATCCAGACAGTTATCGAAATTTTCAAGAATCGAAAATAAATATAAGTTATAGGAAACCCGTTACCAGACGAGGATTTAAAGTTGAGAATTGGATAAAAGTAAAAATAATAAAAAAAATCGAATGGTACAATTTTTTCTTAAAACTCGATTTAAATTTTAAAAAATCAAGCATCTAAAATCAAAGTGAGGGAAGAAATAAAAAAAAAAACAAATATGAGCTACAAAAACAAAACAAAAACCTAAAAAAAGTCATTTTCAATTCGATATCTTTTAAATGAACAATCAAAAATATCTCAAAATTTGCCTGGAATTCTATTGTGGACGGTTCTAAAACATAAAAAATAAAATAATGTGGTTTGGGGGACACCAGGTAGGAACGAAGTTCCTTCGGCTAATGTAGAATCGACACAATTTGCAAAAAAAAAATCGTACTCAATTTTATGTAATCGTAATTCAAATTATCAATTAAAATAACATTAAAATAACAAAATATGCCTCTTTATTCTTGTTTGACAACATAAAATTACATAGAAATAGAAATAATTACAAAAAAAGAGAAAGGTATTATACACTACTCGCTTGTGTATACGACTGTTGCGCCTGCGCACGTCTTTATTCCACGCACTTTTCGTTACGGTTTTACTATCACATTTTTTCAGTTCGGTCGCGCAGCAAAATCCCTATCTCCTCCAAGCCTGCCGTAAGGAACTTCGTTCCAAAAACAAAATTAAAAAAAAAATTAAACCGTCCTAGTTTTTATTTTTTACTTACAAACTTGTGTTATCTTACTCTTTATTGTGTATTATCCGTGGCATTCCAATTTGGTTCTTATGACAAAATGGTTAAGAAATGTTAACAAGAAACTTGAACTTTGATGTATAACAAAAAAATCTCTAGAAAATTCTAATACCAATGTTTAATTAGCAACTACTTTAACTAGCAATGTTTCTTTATTTTCAATTTTCCTTTAAGGGCATTGGTTGCATCCGCGTGTCCCCACGAAAAAAGTCCCTAGTAATAGTGGTATTTTTAATAATGATGATTTTAGAACGAAATAAATAAATATGGTCAAATATTTTGGTATAGATTAGATAATAATAGAATTTACCTCTCATCATAACTCGGATCTTCACTCATCAACTGCAACCGTGTATTTTCAATTAACTTCTTGTAATTCCTTAAACGTGGTATCTCCATCGTCACCTTTTTGGCGAGCTCCTGCAGAGTCTTGAAGAGAGTCTGTGTCTTTTTCGCGGTCGGCAACATCGGATTCAATAAGTATTCATGCAAATTCGGATGCGGCAATAGTGCCAACTTTGAGATAATCGATGTCAGATGTAAATTCACCTGGTAAGGTTGGTACGGCATGTTCGACAGAAGTTTGAACACCATCTTTAAGAAAGGTCCTTCGTCGAATTCATCGTCTAAAGATTGCGGTGCTAAATCACTGCTTCGAAGGACCAGTTTTTGGGAGAAATTAAATTTGTTCATTTCATTTAAATTTTCATGTTGGACATTTATGTTTTGTTGTTTAAGAGGTTCATAGACCTCATCTAGGTGTATGTCGGCTTCTGGTCTACTGTCATAACTGTGGGTGGAACTGGCAGTGTTCTCGATCCAACTGTGTTCCGTTGGCCAGTGGAATGTTGAGGTTATATCCAACCAATACTGAAAATGAATAATTTCTTTGAGAAATTACTAAAGCGGATCACAGAATTTATCGAAAGTCAGACAGTAAATCTCTACTCAAATGTTCGTAAAAAGAAAGTCGTGGTGATCGAGCGGTTTGACCTGTGGCATACCAATCTGATAAACACAGATTTAAACCCTGGCATGTATCAATTTATCTGAATTTGCGTATATTTACTAATTTAAATTGGTAACACTATCGACTGACGGTGAAGAAAGACATCGTGAGGAAATCTGAACCTGAGAAATGTCTTTGCAGTACCACCGTATATGGAAAAACATAGAATTGTGGATTGCCCGGAATTTGAACTGGTCAATACGCCATAGGCACCATAGGTTTTAACCTAAGACGATCGACGCGACGCGACACGATCTACAAGGTCAATGTTATAATGTTAACTATATCGTATTTTATATTTGTTTAATTATTTCATACGCTATGTTTCATTAGTTGTTAGTTTCGTTAGTTGTAAGTTTTGTCTTAGTTTTGTTATCTATACTAATATTATGTACAGGTAAAGTTTATGACGTCGTGAGTTTGTGACGTTGGGCGTAATCTCAGGAACTACTGGTCCGATTTGAATAATTCTTTCAGTGTTATATAGTTCATTTACCGAGAAAGGTTATGTCATCACGCTAAGACCAATAAGAGCGATACACGGATGAAAAATGTTTCAAAATTGGGAATTTTTCCTTTTGAGAGATTCTGCTGCGTGTTAACGTTAGCTCAGAGTAACTACTACTACGCGGACGAAGTTGCGGGCAGGGGCTAAAATCATAGAACAAGGGCTGACATTTGTCAATTTTAGTATTATTATTTTACGTATTCGTATGAGAAAGGAGATGCATCTAAAAATTTTTAGATTATTATTTATTATTAAGTGTGAGCACACTTCAAAAATTAATATTATAGATAATGAAATAACCATCTGTCAGTTTCAACTTCAATATAGATGTAACTTGAAAGCTAGGTTTGCATGTTAGTAGGGTTTTTCCTACGTTTGGCTGGTAGCTGCCACCCTTAAATCTAAAATCTGTCGGTAAGCACTTGTTGGTGTGTTCCGCCATCTGTACTCGCGAGCCATTCACTCTCAAAGTTTAGCGTGTTTATCAAACCGTCATTTAATATCAGATTAGATAGTGCTCTAAGTCATAAAAAGCTTGGTCGTCTTTGTATATGTGGGTGGATATAAATAAATCAGTCGTTACCTGAATCGTGTATCATTGACATCATAACATGGTGACAGCGGTGTAAAAAATAGTTTAAACAATAATTAAAATATTTATCGAGTAATAGTTTATGTTAGCATAGCATACTTGTATATTGTGTGCGATAATTGACATTCAAGTTAACATCATACATCTAGTGAAACTGTTAATTACAAATGGAGCACGCGCGGTCTCCTGCAGAATTCAATATGGAAGGTGGACCTGTCAGCCGGGCCGACGGGTGGAAGCGTTGGCGACAGCAATTTATGGTGTTTATCAATGCCTCAGGAGTTTATAAGGAACCCACGAAAATCCAGGCGAGCTTACTCATAAATTTGATTGGACCACAAGGCTTTGATATATATCAAACTTTTCAGTTTGAGAATGAAGACGAGAGGAGTGATATTACGGTAGTGTTAAAAAAGTTCGACAATTATTTTGGCACAAAATCAAATACTACGCTGGTGCGATATAAGTTTTTCATACGCAATCAAGAAGAGGGCGAGTCAGTTATTCAGTATGTATAACAGCTTTACAGTTACTAAGTAAAGATTGCGAGTTTTCTACTTTAGAAGATGATCTCATTAAAGACCGCATAGTGTGCGGCGTTCGCAGTACTAGCACCAGAAATCGGTTATTGCGTGCAGATAACCTAGACCTAGACTTGGCCATAAAATTATGTCAAGCTGAGGAAATAACTGTAGAAAGCGAACAACAATTCGAGGGTAGCATCAGTGAAGCAAATAATACACATATAGACGGAATACAAAGGCGATGGGGGCGTCGCTACGCATGCACTGCTTCGGTCGGGTTCAGCCGCGGTGTTACGGGTGCGGAAAAGTACGTTGTGAGTGGGCAGTATGCCCCGCGCGCAATATTACTTGCTTTGCGTGCGGTAACCGGGGACATTTTGCGAGAATGTGTAAGTTAAATCGTCATTAGTAAAGGACAGGGACAAAACTAGGCAAGTACATTATGTGGAAAACGATAATGTTAATGTTACCGATGAAAATGAACAGTTTTATGTCTTAGCGATCTCGGAAAACAATAACGAGTTATGGTATAAAGTACTAATATGTAATAATAGAAATGTTAAATTTAAATTAGATACTGGCTATGATGTTAACATAATGTCGTACGATACATTCAGCGATTCAGATATCGTTCGTAAAAACATTTCTTGGAGTCTTACAGCCACATATAACAAACTGGAGATACTTTTTATAGCGATAAAAAATTCCCTCTTGTAAGTTCTATCATATGATTATAACTCTGAAGCGAACTTTGATCCAATTAATAACAAAATTGGCTAGAATTCTTATCACTGATGGTTAAAACATCGACCACTTTAAGAAATGCTTTAGTGTTACCCTCACCAAATATTGTACGGTTAGGTTACATTACCTTTGTTGTATTAGGGTCATTAGGTTACATTGTCTGATAATATCCTTTTATTATAACTTTGCAGCGAATATTAACCAAGTAACTAATAATATCAGCTGGAATTTTTATTATTGTTGATAAAAATATCTCTCACTTAGGGAAGCGCTTTAATGTTACCCTTACCTTATATTGTATGGGTACCTTAGGTTATGTTACCTTTATTATATTGAAAGTATTTGTGAAACATTTGATTTTTTTTTTTTTCGAAATGTCTACGCTATTGACCCAGTAAGGTCTTAACAGCTTCACCGGACTACTAAGGCGAGCGCTTGAGGCACTCAGCCGATTTTATTTTGGCAACCAGCTCAAGGGTGCACGGCACACCTCGGCTTGGCTGTTGCCTGTTGCATGCAAAATCGCGACCTATCTTAGCTAACCTAGCTAACTATTCATATATGTATGAGTTGTTGAAACGTATATGTGTACCAAGCATACACGCCTCAACAACTCCTCCATATATTTATTATCGGAAAATTGAGAGTTTTTCAGTTCGATAAGGGAAAAAAGTAAACCCTTCCACTTTCATGTGTAAGCGTGTAGGCGTGCACGTGTGTGCGGGTGATCGTGTAGTGTTGTAGCAGTGATGTATATTTGTGTGTCACCGTATCGCGCAAGCAACGCACTCAAGGGCTCCCTACCGAGGGATCGAACCTAGGCTTGAGCCGCTGCCGTGGGAGGCCTAATCGGGTGTGCGAAACATTTGATCATATAAATCTATTTTATTATTACAACTTTGCAGCGAATTTTTACCAGGTTACTAATAACGTGTGGTATTCTTACCACTTTTAGTTAAAACATTCTTTACTTATGGAAGCGCTTTACTGTTACCCTCACCTAATATTGTAAGTTTACCTTAGATTACATTACCTAAATTACATTAAGATTATCGGTTACCTTACCTAATAATGTCGTTCTACTATATTATAATAGTAGAATTTTGACCAGGTTACTAATAGCGTGAGCTGATATTCTTAGTTAAAACAACCGTGACTTTTTTTTATTCCTGTAAACTCTGGATCGGCATTTTTTTTTTCATGTAGTTTATGAGTTATGTTAAAAATCGTTGTAATTGTGAGCAACTATTGTTATTATTTTACACAACTATGAATATATAGAATTATACATATTTCATCTTTTATATAATAAAAATCATACCTTACTTAGCGCTTTAGTGTTACCCTGACCTAATATTGTATGGTTACCTTTTGTAGGTGGTAGAGCCAAACTGAAGTTATTACTGGTTTCAGCATGAATGAGTCAGCTCGTCCGGGGTAGTACCACTCCACCCACAGAAAACCGAGGTGAAGTAACAGTGCTTGCATCGTTTCGTTTCGTTCGGTCAGTGAGAGCGCCGGAGACCCACCTACCCTTTCTTCTTTCTTCCATTCCTCTCCCCCCCCCCTAACACAGGCTGGCCAACACACTTGCGACTCCCCTGATGTTGCAAGTGTCTATGGACGATGGTAATCACTTAACCATCAGGTGACCCATCTGTTCGTTTGTTTCTGATGATATAAAAAAAATACATTAGGGTCATTAGGTTACATTACCTGATAGTGTCTATGTGCGTCGTGTATGTAATGTTCGTAGTCGGCACCGACGGGGTCGGACAGTATCGCACGCGGTAACAGCAACAGGAAACTGTAACGAGGAACTCGATTCAATAAAACACACCTTTATATTGGCGCAAACACTTTAATTATTTACAAAACAACTATATACAATTACATTATTACCCTACTTTACTAAAAAAAAATACCTATATTTAAAAAAATCCATCACAATTATCGCAGATCCTATGGCAGCAACCGACTATTAAAAATAACTATCCGTCATTAAATTCTTAATATAAATACGTTTTCACACAAAAATGTATATAGGAACATTATTTTATACTTAAATGTATATGAAAAAGAGTAAATATTAAAAAAAAAAACTTAAATATACTTTAATTTTATAGAAGAGTTTTTGGCGGGATTTTAGTCTGTCATGTAGTGGATTTTATATTTTATTCATAATCTTGTGTTATTTGACTCTATATTTTGTAAATTTGGTGGTGTTTTACGTAATATAGTTAGTTTATTGTGCATAAGTGAAGTAAATGGAAAATAATACCACGGAGCATGAAATTCTGAGATGCCACAAAAACTCCCTGGAAGGTTCTAACAAGAGATCCACCACCTTGTTAGAATATTGATTCACAAGATGCTTTGTTGAAATGATCGCACGACGTTTGTGATATTATTGACTACGTGACAATGGCAGTAATAATCGGAAAGATTGATTGCCAAAAATAAAGTTAAAAAGAAATTATAGAAACAGAGTTAATATAAAAAAAACCCTGTAATACATTTTAATGGCGTAACATCTTTGTGAAGAATAATTATCACAATTTATGGCGTCCCTAGTAAATAATTAATAAAAATAATATAATTAATTTACATTATGGCTATAATTAATCCATCACCTACTTAATTTCTTTTTTGTACTGAAATTTGAATTTTGCTAATAACTCTCTGCCAATTATTTTCAAAAATACAGTAGTGAGTAGTAAACATATAAAAAAATAATTAATTAGACCTATATACAACACACATGCCTATAGACAAAATACTGTATATTTAAATCAGATAGCTTACAGCACTATAAAATATAACATAATCCCAAATTAATATTCCAAGGACATCAAAAAGAAATTCACTATTTTCAATAAGTAGTAATTATTTATATCTAAAAAAATAAAACAGAATAAGATGGGGTCGTCCATAAATTAATTTACGCTTATTCCCACACATGCAATAAAATAAAATAATCTAAAATGAAAAAACGAAACTGACATTAAAAAAATCTACATAGACAAATGCACCAAAATGTCCTTGACTTATTAAGGTACAAACATAACAAAAGATAAAACCGATTTCAAAAATATATATTCTAGAAATATGCACTAGATCGCTCATGACCATAGTTACCCACCTCGTTTTAGATTGTCATAAAAATATTAATATCTGATTATTCCTATTCGAGGAGGTCTCCTAGTATACTTTCAAAATCTAAGGTCCAATGCTAATCAAATGAAAATGGTATCTCCTAGAAAATATCTCCTCTCCAACAAAACACAAAATTCAAAATCAATTTATAAATGAAGGTCTGAACATTAGAAAAAAATCAACCGAATTACTATGTGTACTCTTCACCTACTTAGTTTCAACTTATTGGGTTATAAAACTCAATAACGTAATTATGAGTTAAAGCTATTTAATTTTAAAATCTTATAAATATCCACCGACCCTTATATGCTAAGTTGTATAAACCTTATATAACTCCCAGAGTTCCTCCGCCAATTTATATTAGCATTCCCAAGGGTTTATAAAAAAAAATGGCTTGCGAAATTTGTACATAGTAAAAAATTTTGTTAAAAATTAATTTAAATTAGCGATGAGCAATTTTTTTATATATTTTAAGGATAAAAATAATCGATGAAATAAATAATAACTACACGCTTTCTGAAAGAATAATCGAATTGTTTTTACGGTTGTTTCGACTCGTCTGACGTGTTACAACACTACTAGCAGTAATAACTTCCCAAGTTTGCAGTAGATTACTTACAAATCACATTTTCATCGAATTTGATAGTTGGCGACGACAAAATGGAGATAAACGGATAATCGACTTTTATCGATAAAAAACTGCACATCGCTATTTCAAATTTATGTTAATTGATGATGTTATGAAGCGGTCGTCGTCGAAACTTCACTGTTCATGATTTCCTCGACGCGAGATTTGAGCCTTTCGAGCCGGCTAAAAGGTAATTTGAAGCCTTTGTTAATATATTATCGAATAAGCTTTGGCTTAATATCGCAAATATATGCATGTTAATAAACATAAAATTTAGTGACTTGGTAAATAAAATATAATGTAACATTTTCAAATAATTTCAATCTCCAAAATATGTTAACGTGTTCAAGAGATTGATTTATAAAAAAATAGTTATCAAAATGTGTACAATAATTAGATGTAGATCGTCAGTTATTTTACTAATCTTTTATTTTATAGGAGATACTTATCGATAAAACTCACCACAACTTTGAAATGTGAAACTTCTATCTATATATCTATACATATATCTACTCATCTATATATCTACCTATCGATATAATATGTTGATAGCTTAAGGTATAAACAGGTCAGTAAGAGGAGAATAGCTATTAAGGGACCGTTCTTAAAATATGTCACGTTTAATTTTATCCTTTCTTCTCCCCTCCTTTGTAACGCTTTATCACATTCTCTGTGACTCTTTCATGTATATATCGTTGTGAGTGATAAGACCCCCACCGTACACGTACTTAAAAATATTCATAAATTTTTATATGAGTGACTTTATCTTAAGTTTATTTAATCAGATGCGATTGTCACGTTTCTTATAACTCCCCAACCTCCCTTGTAAGTCAACCCCAGTAAGTGACACCTGAATGAAGGAAAACCCCTATAATAAATATGAGAACACAATTTATGAGCGGCCCCTCAACAAGTTTTACGCAATTACTTCTCTATTGTATAAATCATGGGAATTTAGTACAAATGTAGATGATATGATGTTACCTACCTGTTGATAACTCTGTGTATGTTCTCTGCAGCCTCAGCGTGATCGTTGGCGTTGAGTCCCTCATGTGAGAGGATATCAGTTATTTGTTCATTGACATGGTCTTCGTGTTGAAGCTGTTTCATTGCTTCCCTAAAACCACATAAATAAAATAAAAACCTAAAATCATAACCATCTAATAACTTTCATACTTTTGTTTCCAAAAATTAAGTTCCATTATTACCAAACATACAGTTGTATAAATAAAATGACACTGTCTTCATTTTTTTACTTTATTTTTAGCAACTAATATTTCAGATTATTACTGCCATTGTCGTGTAGTTAATAATATTTAGACAAGTTAGACAAGCGTCGTTTGATTATTTCAATATTCTAAGAAGATGGTGACTCCTTTATTAGAACCTTCCAGGGAGTTTTTGTGGCATCTCAGAATTTCATGCTCCGTGGTGTTATTTTCCATTCACTTCACTTATTCACAATAAACTAAAAATATTACGCAAAACACCACCAAATTTACAAAATATAGAGTCAAATAACACTAGATTATGAATAAAATATAAAATCCACTACAGACTAAAATGGAGGTGGTAGAGCCACGTTGAAGCTATAACTTGTTTTAGCATGAATGGTTCGGCTCGTCCGGGGTAGTACCACCCTCTCACAGAAAACCGACGTGAAGTAACAAAGGTTGCATTATTGCGTTTAGTTCGGTCAGTTAGAGCACCGGAGGCCCACCTCCCTTTTCTTCTCACTTCCCCTCCCCTCTCTTATCCCTTACCCCATTCCCCCATCCCTCTAAACAGAGGTTAGCAACGCACTTGTAACTCCCCTGGTGTTGCTGGTGTCTATGGACGGCTGTGATCACTACATCAGGTGAACCACCTGTCCATTTGCCTCCTATATGATATAAAAAAAATCCTGTCTTCATTACACAGTATGGTTTTAAAAACTTAAACAGGATTTTCTCCTTAGTTTTAGGCTTCAATGGAAAATACCACAACTCTGCCAGTGTCATATATATTTTTATAGAATGTAACAATAATAAATCAACTAAGATTTGAAATTCATTTCAACCATCACCATATATCTAAAACAGAACAGACGGACAATTCACCTTTTGAATTAGTGGGTTCCTAAACAACTAAATTAGTATATAATACTAGTATATATGTAATTAAATCAAATGGTAACTAAACATGGGAACGTCAATCTGTCAACTCTGGAAATGTATATAAAGATCTCCCTACTTTTTCCGTCTCAATTATTCACTCAATCACTTTTGTAATATGGAGATTTTCTAAAATAAATTTTTCACATATTGAAGAGAATAAAACAACTAACGTAAATAGATATAAAAAATTGAAAAGCTAAAATTGAAAAACAAACATAAATATAAAAACAGCAATTAAATTTATAAATAAAACTGCAGATTAAGTAATAAAAACAGATACAAGAAAATTATAATGACCTCAGAACAGAAAATAACAACTATGGCAAGAATGAAACGTAGACAAAACACAAAAAATATTAATTACTCTACTAAACAACGTTTCGGACTACCCGCATCTGATGGCAAGACGTACTGCGTATAATAGCAGTTACATTAAAAAAAATGTCCATATTTTAAGATATAATAATTTAATAGAAAATAGTTATTGAAGGTAAATTTAAAAAAAATCCATAGTGAATGTGTGTAAGGAATGTGCATACTTATTTCTCTCTCTCTCCCTCCAGAGAGGTACGTCATTAAGTCTATCTCTTTCATCAGCTTCTAAAGGCTGCTGGACGGCGTAGTACCCCCTCGTGCTGATGCTGCAGAGCACCAGCCTCTGTATGCTGTGCTCGTTGCCCTTCTCTATTATATTCTGTCAGAACAATTACACAGACTGAAAGTTTAGACAGTTGCAATATTTATGGAGCATAGCCTGCACTCGATTCTCGTTCTAAATTAGTTATAGATGCTTCATATTTGACCTAATATCTAGGAAGATGTATAAAAATTATACTTAATCCTCTACGCGTCTATGTTAAATCACAATGTCAATGACCGTCAGGTTCGATTGAAACTGAACATGGGAACAGCATAAAGAAAACAGAAGGGTTGTAACTTTCGGTCATTGCACCTAGGTTTATTAAGCTTGAAGTTTTTCTCTGTGAAGTCATAAAACAAACTTTAACTTAGGTTTTTTTTGTTGTTTATTAGTATTTGTTTTGATATTATTATGTGATGTTTCATGTGATCATGAAGTGTCATCCTAAAATACTGCGAGTGTTTAACCTTTTATTTTTCTCGTACTGACTACTCTATTGACCTAGCAAGGTCTTAACAGCTTCACCGGATTACGGTAAATAGTAAAATATACATTTAAACTCTTTATAATCTTGTTAATTATGACGGAATACTCTGTATAACGTAGAAATTAGTTCAATTATATTATATCTTCCCTAGAATATTCTTTATAATGTTAATATTATATATATAATATTGCTCGGTCCCTTGAAAATTCGTTATAAAGTGTTTACGCTGTAAATATGGGTTTAAAATCTAAAATAGATACGTAAAACTACAACAATAGTTACTCACAATTACTAAACGAATTTTGACATAACTAATAAAATGAACGAAAGCAGAAATAGGTGCAGACCAAGAGTCTGCAGAATTAAAAATGTATACAACACAAATACCCACAACGTCGTCTACGTTGAATTATCTTTACAATACCTTATTTACAGTGGATGTACAGAAGAAAAGCATTAAAATATTGAAACTAATATTTGTTAATATTTGTTTACGAAATGTCGTAATGAAAAATGTTACACGTTTACTTCCCTCTCTCCTACGAATGCGCACCACACCGCCTACCCAACTTCACAGTTAACACTCTACTCCACAAATTCGTTCTATTAGAGATTTCCAACATTTTTATTTTTCCTCCGAGTATAATATAGTGACTGTACCTCAAAAAACCGAAGAGTCTCCAGGGTAAGATCATAGTTTTCTGTAAGACAATTGCTTATCAACGAGTGAAGTAAAGGCCATTCGGAAACTTCACCGTCACCGACCAACCAATTCGAAAATTCTGGAATAATCGAATAAAGCAATTATATAAAAAACAATTACAAATTACAATAATAGCTAAATTAGGTTTTAAAGCGAATTAAAGGCAAATAGAAACAATGACGCGTTATTAAATAGCCAGTCGTTGTTTTTGTATCGTAACTTTGAGTGTACACAACGTGCTCTCTCTTTCCCACCTTAATACTTGTTTATACATACTGTTATACTCTATATTAGGGTTAGTGCTCAGAATGCATTAACCCTCAACGGCCTACTATCCGTTACGGCAATATGGCGTCAAGATTTTGTTCCATCCAGTTTTTAAATATTTTTGATTTTGTCAATAAATAGTTCATAAACAAATCAACCAAACATATTTGAACAAAAAATAAATAAATTGAATAATAATAAAATTCATATAACATATTTTTTTATGTATAAAAGGGCGCGCGAACGTGCTGCCTTCTGGTTTCAATGTAAGTAAGTAAGAAATTAAATTAAAGCTACATTATCTGTAGTGCCATCTATCAGCTAATTCGGAACTTAACACATTAAATATTATTAGCAACGTTTTGTTATAAAGTAAATAAAATATAGAAAAGTACGTGAAAAAAAGATTTACTTCAATCGCGTGTAACCGTTATACGCATTTATTTTTTTTACTGTATTTATTTTTATCCATCACCGACATACCATTAATAAGATCAGCAGAGTCGACAACCTTCAAACACTTGCTAAGAATCGATGTGACCAGGACCGCGTGATGTAGATCTGTGATACCAGCTTCCGCGGCACCTTCCAGAAAGTTCTGACGGAATGTTCGAGACAGGTGCAACGCTATCGTCGGGTGACATTCCTGTCATATACACAAAATACAATTAAAATTAAAATTGAATTAAAATCGAACAAATTTTATACAGTTTAGTCTAGTGTTTCTCAAACTTTTTAGGCCATGCCCCACCTTAACATTTATAAAATTTATGTGCCCCCCCCATACATAATTTTTAACCTTTAAAAATTGTTTTGTTCCCTTAAGAAATATAAATGATAAGTTTTAGGAAGAAATCACTATGAAATTGTTATCAAAACATCGTAACTAAAATTTCAAAACATATAATGAAAAACTTACTTGACGACTCTAATTACCCAGTTTATATTATGGTAACGTCAAACGAAATTATACCTAATAATTATTTATAACATATTTTTTTAAGAATTTGCATTTTTTATTAAATTTGTCTCCTATAACTAGTATTACATTGAACAACCCAAAGCGAAAGGGTTAAAGGCGTGTCAAGTCTATTTTTAAATTGCCCCCCTGTGAGGCGTGGGCTCCACGTTAGGAAACACTGGTTTAGACGTTGAAAAGGCAATAGTTGATAAATTTTTTTTAGATGTCTAAGGAGTAAAACAAAAATTAGATGGAAATCTATAAAGTAGTTATTGAATGATGCGCGTATAATACCAGACATCAACCATTTTATTTATATATATATATACATATATATATAATACATACATATATAAGCATAAAAATCAGCTCTGGATAGAGGATTTTACCTGAACAAGACAAAATGTTTGAAATTTTAAACAGTATATCAAGCGTAATTACCACAATTTTTTGAATTTTATTTCCTCTGAAAGAGGTTGGTATTAAACCACCCACTCTATCTCTCATCCAACTTAACTCTAAGATTAATTGATAATAAACACAAATACAGATTTTCATCAACAAAATTTTTTAGACTTTGAACAATTTTTCAAACATATCCAAAGCCATCTTTAATTTCCACTGAAAACACTGGAATTCAATCTTGCACCCCCTCCCTATCCCAACTTAAATTGAAGATTAATTGATAATAGATTAATAAACACACGTACATACCTTCATCAAAGTATCACAGTAGTCCAGCCACGAGAAAAAACTGGTCAGTTCCCTGTAGCCATGGAATTTGCAATAACCTTTGTCACCGAAATCCTGAGCAACGTATCTGGAAGTTTTAAACACTAATTTCCGTCGGTGGCTTTGTCTTCATTAATTTACTATTTAGAGTCTTATATTATACCCTTCACCAAACCAAAAAGTAATAATAAAAAAGCTCTTACTGATTTATATAAATGTATGTATGTATTTTTTATTGGAAAGGGAATACTTTCAAGGAGGTTCTATTATAATTATGTTATCATTGGACCTTTGATTTCGAAAATACACTGCAAAAAACTGCTCAAAATCGAATAGGAAAAATATAGTTATTGAAATACTGGTTGGTTTATTTAAATACTACAAGCTGTAACTATGGCCAAGAATATTCTAGTGCATTTTAGAGTATATTTTATTTGAATCAATTTTATCCTTTTGTTAAGATTCATCTCGTAACAAAAGTTTTGTTACAAAACGGTTAAAACAGGAAAATTCTCTGTTTTTCTAACTTTAGTCCAGTGAAGCTGTAAAGACCTTGCTAGGTCAATAGTGTAGTCAAATCGAAAAAAAAAATGCACCTAATATTTTTTATAGAAACTGCACAACCAATTTCAATGATTCTTCTAATGAAGTAATCTATACACATGGAAAGATTTTAATGTATATTAACAAAAGCGTACACTCACGCCCATGTAATGTTGAGGTTTTCCACATCGTTGGGGTCGACGTTCGCGGGAACACATTTGTATTTAGCTGAGAGTTTGTCGACAATTGTCTCACAAGCTGGACTGCAGCTCGTAACCAAGTTTGCGATATCGTCCTCCGGTAGAGATGACACTATCATTATACCCTCACACGCACGTAGAACCACTTGATTGTCCTAGTAATTCGAATATGTCACTATTGCTGTATACACATAGTCCTATAGGTAATATTTGATTAATAAAGATGACACTATCATTATACCCTCACACGCACGTAGAACCACTTGATTGTCCTAGTAATTCGAATATGTCACTATTGCTGTATACACATAGTCATATAGGTAATATTTGATTAATAACCGTCAAATGCGCCAATTTGTTGTATCTTTGCTCAAAAAAACAATTTAGAAGTTAAAAATTGAACGTTTTTTTAAAATTAAAAACGTGTATAGATTCTTAATTTAACTTCGTGGAGTTTATATTTGCAGCAAAAAGTGGAACGGGTAAAGTTGACTAAAAGTCCAGATAAAATTACCCGTAAACAAAATCACTAAAAAAAATAGTTAAACCTTTACATAACATATTTTTTACAAAACAGCTGCATATATATGAACATATATATTATATATTGCAGTAATAAAATTATCATATACAAAAAAGTGAAATGAACGGTTTTTTTTATAAATATCGAGAAAATTTGACGTGTTTGACGGTTCTTTATTGGATTCAGGATTTAAACATAAACTTATCTGATTTAAATCTGAAATCTAAAAAAAATTTGATGTGTCGAAGACGGTAAACAATCAAACCTAGCGATGGCTGGTTTTCAATTGCTAATGACGTAACACACCGATAGGTTGATTAAAATAAGCCCTATCTTTTCTCTATAGCTTCACCATAATGTTTTCCTTCATCGAAAATTCCCGACC
Organism: Antheraea mylitta; assembly: GCA_014332785.1. Classification (NCBI taxonomy): domain Eukaryota; kingdom Metazoa; phylum Arthropoda; class Insecta; order Lepidoptera; family Saturniidae; genus Antheraea; species Antheraea mylitta. Next base: position 286,636 of record JACEII010000023.1, read on the forward strand.
TAATTACAAGAATTCTAACCTACGTCGACAAATAGACAGATCAAAAAATCACGGGATAGTGTAGTGTGGTTAAAAAATCCCACTTTAATATCACTGTGATTTAAAAACATAATTGAACACTCATCTTATCTCTAATCGCATGTAAAATCACTTCATTAGTGATAAGCTACATCGATAACGATAATATTGTTATCGATAAAATTGAAAACCATTCAATTTGACTTTGAATTTTATATGTACTTCATAAAACAGTGATTTCTAAAGTGCTGTTCCCATAGAAAAGTGATCCGGGATTCACGAATTAGTTGTATTTGTCGTGGAATTGTTAAATTTTTGGCACTGTTCGATTCTTATTATGAATTGTCAAATATCCTTATTCAAATTATACTTTTTTTTAAGTTATTATCAACTTACTATATAATTAGGGCTCCCATTAAAACAGATTTGTCGAATACTAAAGTAGAAACAAAGTAAAGGGTAATTTATATTTTGTAATATTTACTAGATAAAGTTTTCCTGCGCTGGTGACCAAAACGTAATATGAACACGGAATTTTCAAAATTTTGATTTTTTTTTGAATTTTTTTTTTATGCCAAAAGGCAGCAAACAGGCGGACGGCCCATCTGGTGGTAAATGGTTACCGTCGCCTATGGACAACTGCAATAACAGGAGCATCACTGTTGTGTTGCCGACCTTGAAGAGCGCGTTTCAGTCCTTTCTTGAAGAACCCCATATCATAGCCCTGAGGAAAAACGGTGCTGGGCAACCCATTCCACAACGCTAGTGTACGCATAAGGAAGGTCCGAGAGAACCTCACGGTGGTCGCGATCTTGCTAGCTTTTAAGGTGTGCGGGTGAGCAGCCAGCCAGCGGCGAGAGATGCGAGTCTGAAATGGTGAAGAGGGCACCATACTAAAGAGTTCCTCAGAACACTCTCCGTTATACATGCGATAGAGCACACATAGACTGCCATTGTCTCTGCGAAGTTCTAAAGACTCTAGGTCGCATGTTAAATCGGGATCGTCAATAATGCGAATAGCTCGCCTTTGCACGGAGTCAAAAGGAGAAAGCTGGTAGGCAGGAGCGCCAGCCCATATGTGTGAGCAGTACTCCATATGAGGACGTACTTGCGCTTTGTAGAGCACAAGTCGTTGGCTTAGTGTGAAGTACTGCTTGGACCGGTTGAGAATACCAAGTTTTTTAGATGCTAACTTGGCTTTCTTTCCAAGTGACTCCGAAATTGTACATCGCTAGACATAGTGACGCCAAGAATCCCGATAGTGCTACTAATTTTTAGAGAGGCGTCCCGGAACTTTGGTGCTATGATGAATGGGTTTTATTGCCAAGGCATCAGAGTTGTGGCTATCTACGACAACTCTTATGCTCCGCCCGGACAAAAAACTCGAAACCCACATGCAAAGGGTTTCAGAGATACCATAGGCTCTTAATTTGGAAACGACTGCCTTATGCCATACCCTGTCAAAAGCCTTTGCGATATCTAGGCTAACTGCCAAAGCTTCTCCATTGCCAGAGAAAAGAATGCGCCGTATCGCTGTTTGAGTGAATGTCATTTCGGGCATTGAGTTGTTACACCGCAAGATGTTAGGTGGTGATGCATTCCCTTCGTCTAATGTCGAGTTTGATGCGAAAAGGTTATAAAAAAGATCTGCCTTTTCTTTTGCAGTATAAGCCAGGGAATTATCAGATTTACGTAAGGGTGGAAAAGACGACTGGCAGAAATTTCCGTTAATAGCTTTAGCGAGCGACCAAAAAGCCCGACTGCCAGAAGGATATCCAGCAAGGCGCTCGCCAATTCTACTAATGAATTTAATTTTTGCTGCAGTGATTGTCTTCTTTGCTTTTCTGGATACTGCGTTGTATTTTTTCTTCAGGTGTGGAGTTTTAGGATCCTTGCAGGATCGTGCCTGAGTCCAGTTTCTGAAAGCAAATTCCTTTCGGTCAATTGCATCGGAGCAAGACTTGTTAAACCATGGCTGACTTTTACCACCAACCAGCACTACAGAAGACAATCCATTCTCTGCAGTATTACCTCGGTAATAGAGTCAGCACAAACACTTGCATCATCTGAAGAAAAACAGAGCTGTGACCAAAGATAGGAAGCAAAAAACTCTCGCAGTCCGTCCCAATCTGCTGAATTGTAGTGCCATATTTTCCTGATCCCAACAGCGTAACGTTTGTTAGGAAGCGGCATTGTCACTATGGAACGCATTGACGGAGACTTGGTAGCCTTCTGGATGGGTGGTCAGCAGTAGGTCCAGCAAAGAAGATTCGTGGCCCTCGATATCTGGTAGTCTAGTCGGTTCTTGTACCAGTTGCGAGAGACCGTACGCTAGGGCAAATTCCCGAACAGTATTTCCAGCATGGTCGGTTTTATTAGATCCCAGCCATTCTCTATGGTGTGCATTGAAATCGCCGAGAATCACCAATTTTGCATTCGGGTACTGCTCAAAGGTACTGCTGAAAGAGTTGAGTTGTCTCCTCGTTTCCACGATGAGATCTATACAAGCAGGCGTAGACCAAAGTGTCACCACCATAGTCAACACGTGCACATAGTAAAGACAGATCCCGATCTTCGAAATTATTAAGGCGACGTACACAATTATCCTCCCGTGCATACATGCATACCCCAGCTCCGCGTAGGAAGGAATGCTCGAGCTTGTAGCCAGGGTAAAGCAAATTCGAAGTCTCATCCGGGCAGGATATTTGCGTCTCGGTAAGGAAGAGTAACGCCGGCTTGGCTGTTTCAAGAGGATGGTGTACAGCGTTGATGTTGGAATTAAGACCCCTGATGTTGCAGAAGTCCACAGAAAATGTGGAAGAGGAGTCCGCTGGGATTACATATCTCTTTTTAATATTCTTCATAATTTTTAATATTGGGTTTGAGGGAAAGTGCTGCGATCCGTGCTGCCACTTATGTCAAAAGGCTTAATGTGTAGCCGCTGGACAGTTGACCAAGTAAAGAATCGTCACGAGGCACGGAAGGGCCCCCGGTCCCCCCCGAGAGCAACTACCGGGTTCCACTCCGGTCTCCTAGTCGGGCACGACAATAACTCCACAGGATTTTTCGGGCAGTTGACGGGACAGCCTCTCGAGCCGAAGTTTAAAAATAATACTCGGGTTCGGGTCCCCTACTGACTAGCGGGCGGCCAGCGGATAACCGTTTCATCGGGTCTCCCTAATTCCCGCAGCGAACCCCCCATTGCTACAACAGTACCAGCAACTTTCGACTATAGCGGACCTAAAGCAGCTTCACGAATAGCAGCACCTTCGGAAGGGGCTGGTTCTCGTTCACTATGCCGGACCACAAATGTCCATATAGAACCTTTATTTTGCGACATTCTACACACGAGGGTGGTAGCTATCCAGTCGGGTAATAACCCTACCACCATGCTAAGATGGATCAAGGATTACTTGGTTTACCATCATGACCAAAACCATAATTGGAGCCAACATTCGCCAGAGCCTCGTCCGCTATTCGGCAGGGTGCACCACGTGCAGGTGAGGTTGGCTTGAGCATCTAAGATGGTGTTCGATAGCCCTTGCACCCCAAAATAAATTTCCTATAAAATATATAATACAAAGTGAAATATATAATTGTTTCAGCTATTTCGCTAATTGTATTGCCTAACAAGTAGTATCGCCAAAGAAGTACTTGTACCACCCAATAACTACTTGTTTCGTGCAACAATTTGTTATATCACCCAACTACAGGTACACCCAACAACTACTTTTATCGCCCACCAATTAGTTGTTTTGCTCAATAATTACTTGTAACGCTCAACAACTAGTGGTATAATCACCTGGCAACTAGCTTTATCGCTCAATAAATAGCTGTACTGCCCAATAACTTTAATTACAATTTTAATAGAAAATTTAAAAAATACTCACTGCACTGTTTAGATAAGACAGCAACAAATCAATCAATAAAAATTTATCATTATCATCATACACTGTCTTCTGACTTTTGTACGAAGCATTGTCATCCACTGAATTACTGGAGTTAGCGTTACAATTCTCTTCTGTCCCATTCGTCCGGATTATAGAAACATTTGTCAACGGGTTCGGTGGTAAATCTACTTCAAACAGTGGATTCTTCTTTGGCGTTTGGACTTTATTCCTGATCGGTATCAATTTCTGTATGTCCTCCGGAATACTAAGTAGGCTCGATTTGTCCTCAACGAACGGTGTGGTGAAGATATTAGCTAATCCTGGCTCCTTACGTACGAGACCGCATAATGTCAGTAACAGTTCCACCTCTTCTTTCTCTGTCGGTGACGCTGGACTCTCGTTACATTGGATTAAGATACGCTATAAAGATTTTTTTTAATGTTAAAACATCTATAGGGGGAGGGTAAACCTGATTGTTGGCGTGGCGACGCAAAACACAAACATTGCACTATTGACAAAAACCTGAGAAATCAGTAACATTTTGGAGTTTTATTGTGTAGAACCCAACAGTATCTTTTTTGAATTTAAATTTTTACTTTAGACTAGATACATACTTTAACTGGTTTCAGTAATAAAAGGTCGGCACGCCCGGGGTAGTACCACCCTCTCACAGAAAACCGACGTGAAGTAACAGTGCTTGTATTGTTGCGTTTCTTTCGGTCAGTGAGAGCACCGGTGGCTCACTCCCCCTCTCCCGCTCCCTCTATTCCCCATTCCTTCCCCCCAAACAGGCTGGCAACGCACTTGCGACTCCCCTGGTGTTGCTACGGCCTATGGACGGCGGTAATCACTTAACATCAGGTAACCCAGTTCGTTTGCCTCCTATGATACAAAAAAAAAAGATTGTAACATTTTTTTCTGGCTTCTACATTCGTTCTACAATATATGTGTAGAATTAAAATACTTTACATTCTAACAGGTAATTATTTTTATGGCTTTTCATTCATTTAGCAATATACGTATCATTAATGCTACCTGTAAGGGTTTATATACATGAGCGCTATTAACACAAGGCTGCCTCGTCCTCCTCAACAATGCTGTAGCAGTGGTCAGAGCTAATGCTCTCGCTCCTGGTGGCCGGTCCGATGCTGCGAATGCCGTCAGAGCATCCAACATACATATAGACCGTTGTACTATAGCTTCAAGACATGGCCCTACAGTACCACCTTGTTGTTCTTTCTCTTCATCGACTATTAACTGAAATTAATATTCATAACTAAGATTCAATATTCAGGAAATTATATGATACAGAAAAATATTGTAAGCGCATCGTACGAAAGGTACTCGATAAATTTCTGTTTTAGTTCTTTCTTTATTATATTAAGTCCTTGGCCTCTGTGGAAAAATCCACCTAAGAAACTTCTTATACTTATTTTCTGCTCTTTACTTTTCATATATACAAAAAGTAAACTGACAGACCAGCAGAAAAATATCCAATTTTCTTCTTAGTTTTCACCACTTTACTGGTTGAATTTCCAAAAATCCTTCCTTGGTGTTCACATACAATGAAAAAGGAATCCATGTGCATATTATCACATTCACATACATATATATAAGACAGAATATAGAAGAAGTAACTAATATTTTATTATTTCTAAGGCTATTATTGCGAGTCACACTTGAGTCACATACTCCAAAAGCTGCTTATTATATATACAGTAAACCAGTAGCATTTCATACCTAACTGGAACATTTTTGTAAATTGTAGTACATAATATTTTAAAAAAATACTTTTCAATGCAATTTCACTTACATTGGATATAGAACAAATATTTAAGATACTATAATAGAGAACATCTATGGAGATAGTAAGCATTTCTGCAATATAATTATCTAGGCCATAACAACGCATTTAAATTACTCTATGTAATTAAACAGTTGTGTGTATGTGTGATTTCCACAGTAAGTCCATGGAGAAAGTGAATTCATTTATTTTGCATTTTTAAAACACCTTTGCTCTAGATCCGTTTATTAAGCATACAAATTTTGTGAATTATGGCTTCCTGTTGTTACACAATTTCATCTTGTTTTTATTTCTAAACAAATCTATACCTATAATTAAAATAAAGTTTAGGCATATAAAAAAAAAAAAATTTTACTGATTGGACATGAAAGTATACGTATAATATAATAATGATAACGAAAAAGCAATTTTTAAAATTTTGGACAGTCAGTCTGTGTGTTTGTTCCGGGTAATGTCCGAAACGGCTGAACCGATTTTGACGGAAATTTCATTGGCAAATAACTGAAATGACAATGGGTAACTTAGGATACTCTAATTGCATTAGCTGTTAACCGAAGCTTCGTCTGCAATACTAAAACGGTTGGATCGATTTTCAAGGCTGTCTAGCTACCACACTCAAGTTGACAATATGTCCACAAAACATTATAGGTGTGTTTCGGCAGCTACATTTGTGAACTTCAACTGATAAACATAACTGCTTTTTTTAACTGACTGACACTTTTAGAGTGACACACAGACATTTATAGCTCCATCAGACCACCAAAAGAAACTTAGGTTATACAGTTAATATAATGGCCTTAGGTATTTTGTACTAGCTCTACTTAGGTGGAATGTGTAAGAAAATAATTAGTAATAGAAATTATTAAAAAAAAATGTTATGACTACAATTCTCCATAAAACTAACAGTATTATTACATACATTATTTTTTTATATCTAAGTATTTATATTTAGGAATGTAGTAATATTTTTTAAGATAGCTCCCAGACTATGAACCTACCTTGTGTTGTGTAAGGGCTTTTTTCTTGAACCAACTACGCTATTGACCTACAAGGTCTTTACAGCTTCACTCGACTACTAAGGCAAGCGCTTAAGGCATTCAGCCGATTTTATTTGAACAACTAGCTCAAGGGCGCACAGCACAACTCACCGTGTAAGGATTCACAAATATTAAAATAAGCAGCCAAAGAGTATACCTAGTCTTCAAAGAATAATTTGTAGATCAAAACCATTATATCTATGACTCAAGCAATTATTTTTTTCATTTACATGTATGTGTAGTACATGTTAATTACCTGTAACATTTGATGTAGATGATGTGGTATCCTCGTATCTTCAACATGCACTTTACTGCTATCATCATAGTTCTGGTAAAAGTTTAGTATCATCTTCCAATGGTACTCGAAATCCTCCAGTCGAGTTGCTGGGGGTGCCAGCTGTTGATTGAACATTATTTCAGTTAAAATATTATATATTACTTACAGCACTCCTTTTCTTTTAAACAAAGTCCTGGTTCTTCAAATAGAAATGTGAGTTTATTTGTTTTTTATGCTTTCACTACTTGACTACTTGACCAACTTTTTTGAAGTTCAGTACAGCAATAGTAGCACAGAAAAGGTCACAAGAAACCCCTGAATGTAAAAAAATCTATTGTACCTATGGGATGAATCAAATCTACATTAACATTCTTGCAGTTTAACCACAAGCAAAAACTAGTAATTTATAATTGAACTTCTGTAAAATTACAACATCAAAAACTATTCAAAAATATGAGATAAAGAGTACACACACTTTATTAAAAATAAACAATTATTATATCTATAAGATTGGACTTTAGCATAGTAACTTTATTATAGCACTAGCCCCTGCCCGCAACTTTATCCTCATAGTAACAGTTACTTTACGCTTTACGCCTAGCAACTAAGTTAACTATAAGCAACTTTATGCAGAGGAAGTTCCCAAAATGAAAACTCTTCCCGATTTTTAAAAATGATTCATCAGTGCTCCGCTCCTATTGGTCTTAGCGTGATGATATATAGCCTAACATACCATAACATACATATAGCATAACATAACCTTCCACGATAAATGATCTATATAACATTGAAAGAATTTTCAAATCAGACCAGTAGGTCTTGAAATTACCGCCTACATCTCTACAATGTCACAAACCCACAAACTTTACCTCTTTATAATATTTTTATAGATTATTATAAATAAGAAACTTTGAGAGGATAGATACATGTTTATTACTGTTTCTCTTAAAAATTACTAAACAAGCTCTGATGAAACTATACAGGTATACAGCTAAATAATCAAAATAATATGTAAGGTATAATTTATAAGGAAATTGTTTCAAAATATAACTATAAATGACAATTACTTTTTTTTTTGAGATTAAAACGCTTTTGACCTGAAAAGGTCTTTACAGCTTCACCGAACTATTGAGGCGAGAGCTGAAGGCACTCAGCCGATTTGGGATGTTAGGGCGACTAACTCAAGGGTGCACAGCACACTTCGGCTTGGGCTGTTGCTTGTTTTGTGCAAAAATCACGACTCATCTGAGCTAACCTATCAAGATATACTTATATGAGTTATTGAAACATGCATGTGTACCAAGCATGCGTGCCTCAACAACTCCTATATGTATTTTGCTTTGGAAAAATTCCTCTAAACTATATAGGATAGGAGAAATTTACTTTCAAAAAGAAGCAGACTTTTAAGAGCTATTGTATTGTACATATGTATGTACATTGTACAAACAATTTAGTTTTAAAACAAAGATAAAGTATATTGTTGTAATTTACACAAATTCTGATAAAGTCCGGACAGTTGCTAGCATACTAAAACTACAAACATAAGAAACTGTTTTTATAAAAGGATCATAAAAATGGATCATGTTATTTACGAAGTCTACCAGGGAAACAGAAAATCGAAGTTATCACAGTTAATACATGTACTATACGCAATTTATAATATACTTGAATTTAATATTCACGTAATTAATATTTAAAACATTTATGTAATTTATACACAAGTTACATAACTTCTTGTGTTTTAAGATACTTTTTAAATAGAATTGTATTTAAATTACATTCGATTGAGAATAAGATTGAAATATGTAATTTATTCACACTGAATGAGTTCGTAAATTACAGGAGCTTAAAACTAATCTACATATGCAAAACCCTGTTTGTCGAGGTCAAAACACTGTTTGTATTTATTTCAAGGATATGTAGACTTCAAGGGCATTTGCTATAAGATAATATTTATAGTCGACTAATAAACAAAAATTACTATATAAACTCACAACATCAGCAGCGGTCTGCAAAACGTCGGAAAAGCGGCTCAACATTTTAATGATTTATTCTATTTACACAACAACAAGTATGTCACACATGACAGGGGAAACTTGGAGATTCATTTCAAGGCCATCGTTGAACAGAAAAGCCATTTATGTTTTATAATTTATCACAGTACGACAATAAAACGACAAAATCACCAAGCATTTAAACTGTCAAGTTGTTAACTGTCAAGTGTCAACATTGTCATTGCCACTAGGACTGTTGATAAAATATTGATATATCGAAATATCGATATTTTTATCTTAAAATATCGATATTTATTAGTAATATTTTTTGGGCGATATATCGATATTTTGATATTATAATTTGGATATCGGCGGTCGATATTTTTTTTATTCATAATCATTTTCATAGCCTTATTACACCTAGGTTGACTCGATACATTATGTTTCTTTTCCAGTCTCCTCAGTCAGATATAATCTCAGAATTCACACCTATTACATATGTTATTTTTACATACTTTATCCATACTTTAAAACTATTCTAGTTATAAGTCTTTCATCTCTCTTTATGACATGCCTGTATCAAGCTAACCTATTATTTCTCAACTTGTCTGTCACTGGTGATGTTTTCAATCTTTATCTGATACGTTTTTATTCTATCACTTCTAGTTACACCATACATCTTAACAATCGCAGCTCTGCCGCGTACAGTTTTTTCTCATCCGTTTCTTTTGTAACCTAGCACTCAGATGCATGCAGTATGACTGTGTTATAACAATTTTATACGCCTTCCCCGTGAGTTTCAAGGGCATTCGTGGATCGCATAACATGAACATCTTTCTCCGTTTAGTACATCCTGCATTTATCCTATTCCTTCCGTTATTGTCTACACTGCCACGTTTTGAATCAATGAATATGAAGCAGGCTCGTAGTAATCGTAGTACCCAGTGAAACAGCTGAACATATGAAGTAAATAGTATTTTAAAAATCTCTTGCTGCAAAATATTCATTACCATCAGCCTGAAGAGAGCAACTGCAGGGCCACAGACCTTTTCCTGAAAGAAGGTATGGATATAATCACCACACTAGCCCACGGCGTATTGGCAATTTCAAACTCTGAGAAAACCACAATTGTACGTTTTCTCACATATAGTAATACTACCAGAACATTTCTCAAGCTCAGGTTTTCTCACGGGGTTTTCCTTGAGCGTCAGACGATACTGTTACCAATTTAAATTAGTAAGTGTACGCGAATTTTGTAAAATTCATTATTACACACCGGGGTTCGAACCCGCAGACATCGAAATGTTATTCTACTAGTGAAACTAGTAGACTACCACTATTTTTAGTCCATCAGTTACCAAGTTTTTTAAATAGTGGTAGTCTACTAGTTTCACTAGTAGAATAACATTTCGATGTCTGCGGGTTCGAAATGTTATTCTACTAGTGAAACTAGTAGACTACCACTATTTAAAAAACTTGGTAACTGATGGACTACAAATATTGGTACACATAATTATATTATTTAGATAAAACAATAATGATGACGATTATCAATATGATTGAATGACGTTTGTGGCTCTTAGAACTGTACTGTTATATTTTAAAACATATATGGGATAAACTGTACAAATATACTGGATTCAAAACTGTAAGCCAATGTTAAGCTGAATTAATTTTTTTAACATAGCCGACAAATCGAAATATCGATTTTTTTTTTCGAATATAGCGAGGTCCGATATTGATATTTTCATAAATATCGATATATCGAAAATCCGATATTTTTAAAAATATCAACAGTCCTAATTGCCACAGAAGTAGTAGTAATATTTGTCCAATAGGGCAGGCGAAGGAATTACTCCATACTGCCAATTCGGAAGTTGTCAATATAGGTAGTTCTTATGTATTCTTTAGTTAGTTTTCTTCTAGATCCAAGTTATTATAAAGGCATAAGCGCCAAATCGCCTTTTATTATTTCAGACATTTTTTATCTTCTTACTCTTATTTTTTACCTTCTTAATTTTCAAGTCGTTTCTCTTGCTAATTCTGAAGATGTCAATACGAATAGTTCGTATGTATTCTTTTCCATCTAGATGGTTTCCGTCTTCAACCGCTTGGTAGCCTTTTGGTGGTTGTTTAAGTATTTGGGTCTTGGAGGTATTGACAACAAGGCCAAATCGTTGACATGATTGATGAAGTGCATTGATATAGCTTTGTAGATGGATCATGTTGTCGGACAAGAGACATACATCATCGGCATACAATATTTCTAGAATAGAGATTGTATGTATTTTAGATTTTGATCTAAATCTCGAAATATCAAAAACGGCCGTTTCCGTTTTTTACATTTAGTTGGATTTGGCCATTACAATATTGCAGCGCGTCTTTCATTACATAAGCGAAGTATATAGCAAAAAGAGTAGGTGCCATGACAGAACCTTGCTTAATCCCGCTTGTAATTAAAAATTCCTCAGACAGTTCATTTTCATTTCGAACCCGGGCTTTCATGCCAATATGAAATTGGCGTATAAAGTTAATGAACTTCTTTGGACATCCTGATTTTTGGAGAACAAGCCAAAGAGCCTCTCGTGGAACCCTGTCGGATGCCTTATCTAAATCTACAAAGCACGTGTACAGAGGACTTTGATGTTCCAGGCTCTTTTCCTGGAGTTGTCTAACCACAAAAATTGCATCAACAGTGCCTCTGCCAGGGCGAAAACCGCACTGGCTCTCAAGCAGATTTTCTTCAGCTAGCTGGCTCTAACGAGATCTCATAATTTTTGCGAGTACATTCTAGCACAGGAGAGAAGCGATATTCCTCTATACGAGCTGCAATCGGAAACATTTCCTTTTCCTTTATACAGCTTACAAATTATCGAGTCTCTCCAGTCCTGTGGAACAGTTTCATTTTCCCACACTTTTTTGGTAAAGCAATACAGCCTGTGTCGCCACATAGATACCATCTCGCATTGCACAAGCCGATGCAAGCTTCGGACGACTTAATGCTCGCGTCTGGAAGGCCCATGATTTAAAACTAGAGACAAAGGTCAGTGTATACAAAGCATTAATTTTGCCTGTACGGAGTAGAGACATGGTGTACTTACAGAGCAGATATTAAAAAGCTTGACATATTCCATCTTAGATGTCTTAGATCTATTATGAAAATAAAATGACAGGACCATAATCTAACACTGAAATCCTGCGTGGTTCTGGAGTCCTTGGCTTCGAAGCACTATTTATACAGTATCAACTGAAGTGGTGTGGACACATAATTCGCATGGAAGACCGTCGCTTGCCGAAAGCAGTCTTTTACTCCGAGATGGCAAAGGGTAAACGGAAGCACGGTGGTCAGCATTTGCGTCATAAGGATGTGTTTAAAAGGCATTTGAAAGCTTGCAGTGTTGATTATACGTGTTGGGAGGATCTCGCTTTACAAAGGTCGTCTTGGCGTTCTGCCATCTTTAAAAATGTTGCAAGGTTTGGGGCTAACCTATTGTAAATGATTGACGAAAAACGCCAAGTACTAAAAGATAGACCTAAACCTTCTTACACGTATACGTACAATCAAAATGGCTAGCTCTACTGCTCTGTATGCGATCGGGTTTTCAAGGGCAAGTTTGGTTTTGCAAGTCATATTAGGGCCCACGCTCAAAAGAAATGAAACGTTTTGGAGTCGCCGTCATCGAAATCGATGAGGAGGACTATATATATATATATATATATGTGTATATATATGTATATTTATATGTATGTATAATAAATTTTCTTCCATGTCCAATTTAATGTAAAGGCATAAGCGCCAAATTTTCTATATAATATTTTAGACATTTTTTATCTTGTTAATCTTCGAGTAATCATAAAAAAAATGTTCTGATATCTCCAAGTGTGGAGTTGATAAAGTCAAAGTTAGGCTTTACATTGTCAGGATAAGTTAGGATATCGATATTTAAGTGAAGTTACGATTAATTCTTTCAATATACCAACAAGATTGTGGCTCCCTTGTAAGAACTTTTCAGGAATTTTTGTAATAAAAAAGATGGATAAAAAAAAGTACGAAATATTATATCAAAGATTTGGCGCTTATACCTTTACATTGAACAGAAAAGAGAACTGGCTAAAGAATACATAAAAACTATCTATATTGACAACTTCAGAATTAGCCGTATGGATAATTCCTTCGCCTGTCATATTGGACGAATATTATTAATATTACTGTCAATAGTGTCAATAGCAGTCACTAGTGTCAAACGTCATGTTTTCTTCCGTAGTTGCATAGTTTTTGTAAAATTTTCCCACTTTAGAAGGACTTATGAATGGTGATACGTATAAAAGATATGTAAAAGTTATTTCATTCTAAATATATTTAAAAAAGCTTACTAAAATTGTGATAATGTCATCATTTACTAAACATAGAGACGAAAGTACAGTTAGTGTCGAAGAAACTACAGCGAAGGATAATGTTACGTATTACAAAATAATAGTTAAAGTTGGTTCTGTGAAATGGTCAGTGTTGCATCGGTACAGCGATTTTGTTGAACTCCATGACAGACTCGTCGCTGACCATGGCGTTGCTAAAGAGTTACTTCCGCCGAAAAAAGTTATAAGAAATAAAACCCCAAAGTTCGTGGAACAAAGGCGTGAGGCACTCAACGAGTACTTGACTAATGTTTTTAATTACTTAAGACTGACAATGCCGTCCGAATTTGCTCATTTCCTCGACTTTCATATTTATGACATATTGTTTTTGTTGAGAGACTTAGCAAAGATGTTGTTTTTGGAAGGTGATAAATTGTTACAGAATGAAAAAACCCATAAATTTACACCAATGGAGGTATATGAGTTATTATTTGATTGTGTTTAATTTACAGAGAGCATTTAAAAAACCTAAGATAATCCAATTGCTGTTTAATTGAGTATTTCAAGTGTTTATAACATTAGATTTAATTTAATTGCAAGCATTGTATGTTAATATAATGCTTATAACTTAAATTTAAAATCACAGTTTGAATATTTTTTACATGTCATTGGACTACACAATTGTGTGAAAATTTTAATAGCAATTCTAAAAAGTGCAATCTCTATTTAATAAAGATTTCATCATAAAAAAAATGTATTTAGTGTAATATGGATGTTTTTAAATGAAGTAGTTGTTGGAATTGTTTTTTATTTTTATTATTTCAGTTCTGACATACATCCTTTGCTAATTTGATTAAATAATACATTAATAATTAAATAGGATTCCATATTTAACAAAGAAATATATAAACTTGATGCTTTGTGTTTCCTATATATAAATATCTCAAATAATAATTAAAATTTCAGTTGCATGCAATAAGTGAAAGGCTGAAAACCGAATGCTCACCGTTAGAGAAACAAGATCAAATGTATGATTTCAGCCACATATTGGATTATTGTTCTCAACTACGTTCCTTGAACATTGAGGGTAGTTATGAAAAGATGGGCACGAGTAACATCATTCCAAATGATCTGCAGTTTGAGCTGGTCTCATTCAAAATGCTGTCAGATTTGCGTATACTTGGTGTTCCCATGGCTTGTATACAAAGTGTGGGTAAGTTGTTAAGTTACCAATGTATTGTTTTTATATTATTTTTGTAATACATATAGCTATTAGGTTTCAACGGGTCAGGGGCTATAGCTATAACGTCAAACCATGTGTAAGGTCTTTACAATACAATAATATCTAGCTGGCGCTTCAGATATTGTCTTACACTCAAAATAATAAGATCACTTCCTCGAAGCAGCACAGCACCACCTGTTTCAATTACTACTTAAACACACAAAAAATTTGTTTGAAATCAGTTCAGCCCTTTAAGGAGAAGTACTAGTCACATACTTATAGAAGAATTGTGTACAACGTGACTGTTAAGACAGTAGCAATATTTCTGAAGGACACTCCGCACTTGATTCTCATTCTAAATCAATCAAAAAAATTGATGCTTATTATTTGTCCTAATTATGTAAAAAAGATACAGAAATTATATACAATCCTCTACAAGTCTATGTTAGAGCACAGTGTCAATAACAATCGGGTAATTTCACTTTCATATAAAAGATATTGTGGGAATGTCAGGAACAAAACAAAGGGTTTACTGCCTGTTTTATTATCGAATGTTATTAATTCCTGATTGCCCATTGTAGCTTTTGGCACCAGTTAACGCACTTAGGTTTATTATTTTATTTACGTGTTTGTAGCTTTTGTAAGTCTTAGAACAAACTTTAACTTAGGTTTTCTCTGGTGTTTATTAGTATTTGTTTTAATATTACTATTGTATATTCAAAATGTAACCATGAAGTGTCATATCCTAGAATATTGTGAATGTCTAACCTTTGACTTGGTATATGTGTAAAGTTAAGATCTTTATTTTGAACTGATAAATTAAAATTAAGTAGGAAAGCTGGCCTGGTTTTTATAGTATAGTTCCTCTTAGCATAAGCCTCCTAATATTTTTCAGTGCAATCTGTTTTGAGATACGCTTTTCGATTATATCCAGGTGTGAGGTTTAGGTCGTGTTCCACTTTTGTTATTTGACATTCTATATTTTGCATTCCATACCCGGAATACTAATCTGTAACCATTTTGCTGCATTTATCTTGAGGATGTCGAATCATATGACCTGTTCATCTCCCTCTCCGTTAATCTATTCAGGTAACGATTTCAACTACTTTAGTTTTTTCTCTTGTTATGCTACTTCTGACTTTGTGTCGCTTCTTTATTCCTATTACCATGCAATTAATGGACACAAAATAATTCCAACTTTACAATATTCATTAGTAGAACACTAA
>JACEII010000023.1:312515-338245 GCA_014332785.1 Antheraea mylitta
CTGATGCTCTCACTGACCGAACGAAACGCAACAATACGAACACTGTTACTTCACGTCGGTGTTTTTATGGGTTGAGTGATACTATCCCAGGTGAGCCGACCCATTAATGCTGAAACCAGTAATAGCTTCAGTAGCATAAGTAGGGATTATTCCAAGATCAGCTAGTTCACTACCATACTCCTGGTGGTGTGTTACTGCAATGGCACTTGAGATCCGGGCTCTCTAGGTTTACCATCTTGGATTACATCGTCATTTAACGTCAGATGTGATCAGAGATTGTGATCAAATGATAAAATCTAAAAGGTCTACCAAAGAAAAAGGAAGAAACCCAGTAAATAAAATGGCTTAGATATCATCAAGATATCTATATAAGCCATCTCCTTTTAAGACTATTGTTTTCCGTTCTACAGGAATTTTCTCCAAGTTTACCCAAAAATATTTTTAATATCATTGATTTTTATCTCATCATCGATGTTTCTAGAATAAGTCTGTACTATCTCCGATCACAAATCAATCAGAAATCTACACCACCCGCTACCATCTATTATCCACTGTTATTGAGCAATTAATATGGGGCCCTCGTGAATCATTAGGAATGCGGTATTTTAACTCTGCCCCCAATATATTGTTGATAATTTTATGTATGTCCTCAATATCTTAATCTGGATTTAGTAGAAGACCGACATAATGTAAATACTAGAAACAATAATAAATTGGTCACTTTATGTTGCAGGCTCACTAAGACCAGTAACTATTTCTTAGGTAATAGTGTTAGATTTTATAACAAAGTCTCAAAGCACACTAGCAATTTGCCAGGTAGTAACTTCAAGTGTTATGTCAAGTGGGTCTTAATAAATAAAGGCTATTATAGGCTGGATCAATATCGTCAACGGAGGCGGCGCTTTGTCCAACTCCTCCCGCCACCGTAGCCGGACCTGAGGGGATGCAGCCGGGGGGCTCATCCCTTCATTGCACAGGTCCGGCGGACGAGGGGAGGCAGCTGGTGTGTGCGCAGTCTGTCTCTCTATGGGTAGGAGCCCGGCGGCCACCTTCCGCCGAGCGGACCGTTAGGGTGGCTCTACAAGGGGAATAGCCTAGATCGATCCCTTGCCGCCCCAACAACACGGTCTGTCGGCACATCGTGGGGTTTTGGTCCGTGCGAGTCGGACATAGCCCGCCCTCTCCCCTGGGAGGGGGGGTATCCATAAGGGATTTCCACACGTAAAAAAAAGGGCTGGATCAATATATGAACTATGTTGACGTCTAGATTTGACTCCTTTCTCTGTGTATTCACCAAAAAGGAAAGTAACTGTATATTATATTGTAGTATGTGTTATGTTATGTAGGTAGTAGAGCCACGTTGAAGCTATAACTAATTTCATCACGAATGGGTCGGCTCGTCTAGAGTAGTACCACCCTCTCACAGAAACTCAACGTGAAGTAACAGTGCTTGCATTGTTGCGTTTCGTTCGATTAGTGAGAATGCGGGAGGCCCACCTCCCTTGCCTTTCCTTCCCTCCCCCTCACCCATATACAGGTTGGCAACGCATTTGCAACTCACCTGGTGTTGCTAGTGTCTATGGACTGCGGTGATCACTTAACATCAGGTGACCCATCTGTTCGTTTACCTACTATGATATAAAAAATAATAATAATTAAATAGTATGTTAGGTATAATGAAAATATAAACCAGATTGAGTATCTTTCCAGTTCTTTTCGGTGACTGCGTTGTTTTCCAAACCGGTGGTAGTTTTGACATTAATAAGTGCCTTCTCAGGTAGGTGGTGGAGCCACGCTAAAGCTATTACTGATTTGAGCATCAATGTGTCGGCTTGTCCTGGGTAGTACCACCCGACACACAGAAAACCGACGTGAAGTAACAGTGCTTGCATTGTTGCCTTTCGTTCAGTCAGTGAGGCGGACGGAGGCCCACCTCCCCATTCCTCTCGCCTCCTCGTCCCCCTCCCGACCTTCTCCCCAAAAACACAGGCTGGCAACACACTGGCACATCCCCTGGTGTTGCTAGTGTCTATAGACGGAGGTGACCATTTAACATCACATAACCTGCCTGTTCTCTTGTCGCCTATGAAATTTAAAAAAACCTAAATTGTTTTTGAGTTTGACCATAGAATCTGGCCAAGTGACTCTTTTCGTTAACATGTGGATCTCCCCATGTTAAGAACTTCCCTAACGGATTCCCATCTCACCGGGCACTTGACTTTGGGTTTTGTCCCATACACACAGACTAAAGCCCCATAGTCCTTTCTTATACCCTTTGGCCGGGGTATAAGGGACTGCCTTTACAGCATTAAGTCTGCATCCACTACAGGTGCAGACCCCTCGTAAGTGACCCCAACTACGATCGGAAGGGTCAGGATGGTAGATCCCTCAATGAGACTCCCACAGTTTGTGGCCAACTGACCTGTCTAGTGCCAAAACTTTGGAGCCTCAAAAGACCCATTTAGCCCTTTCAAAATTGGCTCATAACTCAATATACGTGGCGTTATTAAATTCCATACCTGAGCCGTTTTTGTCCAGCGATTTTATTCTCCACGTCCTGATTTAGTATATCATCTTCACATTTGTGCAGGTTCAAGGTAACGCTGCCGTCTCTGGGATTCTTCACTGGATGAGAATTTGTTGGTGTGTACTCCTCTGACATCGCTACCGATACGCCCCCTAGCTCTCTGTTCCACAAATATAACATTTTAAATTAATTTATAGCAAACGGAGCATTTACATTTAATACTTCAAAATTCCCCGCGTCGGTGTGAGTCGCCATGTCATTTTATTTCGTGATGACCTTGTTAATGCAAACGTGAGTTTGTTACGCTCTCACGTCTTAACTTCTGAACCTAGCGTTATGGAATTTGCCATAAATTGTCAGTAGTTTAGCAAAAAAATATAGTTCATACAAAAAAAAATACTGTCTCCGGAGAATGAGTGAAACCTATATTCACGAGAACGAAACCGAAGGCAAAAGCTAATCATAGCATCGGTATCTCAAGCCTAGGTACTATCCGCCGAAGTATATCTCTGGAGCATTCTACCAGCGTTATAAAGTGACACAGCATTCACCAGTTCTCTGCACACACCACACAATTGAACACGCAAATAGGGCGTTAAACAATTCTTTTTTCTCAGAACCAGGCTCACAAGTTTTGCTTAGATGCCAATATAAGTCTCTGAAAATATGAGCCAAAGTCAGTCATTATTAAAACAACAGTAATAAATGAATAATTCGAATAACTCTAACCTAGAATAACTTTTGAATGAGCCAATTCTTTGAGAAATTATATCAGAATTGTTTTGTAGAGCGTTCAATTCTCTACAACGATATTTGAAAGCAATTGTAGAGGCATTTATGGTTCATTAGTTACAAAAATCAGAAGAAAATTATATTTTCCTGTGTTATTCTTATGGGAAATCGAGAATTACAATGTGGACAACCTTAAGATTAATTACAATAGGGGCCCATATTTTCAGAAGCCTATTTTGGCATCTAAACAAAACTTATGAGACTTTTTCAGATTTTTTTAAATGCCCTAACTCACCCAGTACTCACAAGGTAGTTTTATTAATTTTTTTCGTTATTCTAGTTAAAATACATGCAGAATTGATAGGTAAACTGGAATGCAACATTCGAACGAATGTTACAGAGGTCTGTGTTGAACAAAGACAACGAATTTTTCGGAATTCACGTACATTTACCAATTTAAAATTGGTACCACTATCAGCTGACGGTGAATAAAAACATCGTGAAGAATCCTGAAACTGGG
This sequence comes from Antheraea mylitta, assembly GCA_014332785.1. Classification (NCBI taxonomy): domain Eukaryota; kingdom Metazoa; phylum Arthropoda; class Insecta; order Lepidoptera; family Saturniidae; genus Antheraea; species Antheraea mylitta. Next base: position 316,295 of record JACEII010000023.1, read on the forward strand.
AAATGTTCTTGTACTACTATACGTGGGAAAATATAAAACTATGGATTTTATTTGATATCGTCAATAGGCCGTGAGCTGTCGTGGTGTTTATGGTCATAGGTTTCTTCGGGAAGGGGCCTATGACCCTGAAGTGGGTCTCTTAGAGGTTGATGATGATGATGGGGTACATACTGCATCAAGAGGCGATCTCTATTCTGCTGCCAGAGTGGAGGAGGCTGTTCCACCCACGCGTTGAAGTACCGCACTATGTGCTCGTGCTCCAACTTCGCGAGTGCTCTCACTTCTCGTAACACACGTTCCCGTTTACTCTCACTTTAAAAAAAAAAGAGAAGAGACATAAAATAATCATCGGAGAATATCGATGAAGTATATCGAATTAAAAATCAGACTTCAATCACCAATCTTACCCATTTAGCTCACGTTTAGAGCGTAATTAGAAAACAAAAAATGTTCAAAGTGAAATTTCTCGTAGCACGGTAGGGGAAAAAAATTACTACGTGTTACGCTTTAAACGTATGTATAAGTGTCTGTTTGGGTCTAGTAGTACAAAAAAAAAAGTAAATATATCTAAAGTTAAGTATTTATACTACCGGGCTTCATATAGTTTTTGAGTATTCTAATCCATATATACAATCTAATACATATAAGTCAAAAAAGTTTCATTTCCCTCACGTGGATACAGTGATACACTCAACATTTTTTTTTTTTAATGTTACATAGTTTTTGGGATATCAGAATAAATACAGCTATTGGAGCACACTAACAGGTTCTTAGTTAAATATAATCAATTTAAGGATGGTAGCTAGCCCGATGAGCTTGAAGAAGCCCTACCACGGTGCAAAAATATATGCTTGCATTAAAAGAATCTTTTGACTTGGTCCGTGTAGAACCTGATTTACAAAGCAGTCACTAATAAAATCATCTAAATGTATTAAGTCTAATTACTATCTATTTTACTCTCGTACTTAAGTCGCGTCCTCATTACAATTACAATTCTGATAGACCAAATTGATATTAATGAACCAAAGACTAAATGTTACTCGAAGGCATGCATTTATCTATTCTACTTCTTCTTCTTTAATGTATGGCAACGTGTGTAAGCAATACACAATTCCGCCAATGTCATGTAGATACAAGAGAGTGCGCTGTCTGTGCCAAATAATGTCATAAACGAAGGTAACCGAGTTAAAAAATGTAATTTAAAAACGAAGATAATTAATTTTGTATTGAGACCGAGTTATTGTGTTTCCCACAGATATACATAAAGGCAAGTAAATAGACAATCTGATTAAAGTTTAATTTTGTTAATTTTAATAAATAATGACAATACATGTAAAATTAAATGGTTGTTATTCACTAAAGCTAAGATACACGAAAGGTTAGTAGGGCGGGAAATATAAGGAGGAACGACATCAAAAAGAGAGTCTGTTTCTCGAACAATTAAAGAATATATGATCTGGAGAACCTTCGTCAAGGCCGCATTCGCAGAGACAATGATCCCTATACCTTCATTTAAACAAATGCACTGGTGTACAAGTATGACCTAGATGAAGACGACAGATGATGGAAGTACGTACACCTTTACTTAGATATGGGAATTTAAAAAAACCATGGTCTTCGGGGAACTTCATTTTGAAAAGAACCGTAAGATTTCCCTTTATATTTTCTGGAAAAATTCTAATCCTTTTGCCATGCTTCTAATAATCTAGTTTTAGCTAGAGACCGTAGATCTTCTGTGTACAGTCTAGAATAGTTCAAGGAACCTGATTGGATAGCATTTTTTGCGCAAGAATCCACTGATTCGTTTCCAGAGATACTGCAATGGCCTGGAATCCAAGCTATCACTATTTTGAAGCAAAAAATATGACACTCGTATATTAACTCTCTAATTTTTAAAATAATCGTAAGCCTGGATTTAGTACAAAAGACAAAAGGGATAAGAAAGAATAGCTTGTAAGCAACTTTTACTGTCAGTGAACATTATTTTATATATTCTATCATGAACGCAGTATTAAAGTGATGAGTGTTCAAACAAATAGACAGACAGACATTTTCAAAATTGATTGAAATGTATTTTATAACATATTCTTAAAAAACTGCAACAATTTTTTTTTACAAAAGTAGGTGGTAGAGCCACGCTGAAGGTATTATTGGTTTCAGCATGAATGGGTCGGCTCGTCCGGGGTAGCACCACCCGACACACAGAAAACCGACGTGAAGTAACAGTGCTTGCATTGTTGCGTTTCGTTCGGTCAGTGAGATCTCCGGAGACCCATCTCCCGTCCCCTCTCCTCTCCCATCGCCTTTTCCCTCCATTCTCCCAAACACAGGCTGGCAACACACTTGCGACTCCTCTGGGTTGCTAGTATCTATGGATGGCAGTGATCGCTTAACAACAGGTGACCCGCATGATCGTTTGCCTCTGATATGGAGTAAAAAAAAAATCTAAAAACTACAAACATTTACATTCTTGCATAGATAATCAAAAAAAATCTCTTTGTAGTTTGTTACCAGTTCTTTACAATAGTCTCTTCGTAGACTCTGAATTAAATAAAGTATTTCAGTATTATAAATAGATACTTACTCCTTTGGCAGTGTAATCCTCTTGACAGCATACGAACAATGATCAATATTATTCCTCGCTTCAAAAACCACACCAAATCCACCTTTCCCGAGGCACCTCAGCGGTGTGAAATCCATCTCATATCTCCCCGAGTACTCCGGCAAGGAAGGTGGCTTCTCCACATGTCGATACTTGACCACGCTGAACTTTCTCCCACTGCTGATGGGTAACGGGGAAACTGGTAGCTTCCTCGCAAAGAACCTGGGCCATATCATCAAGTTCATGAGCAGGGCAGAGCTGACAGCGATGAGGAGCACCTCCTTCCACCAGAACCATAAGGAGTACACGTGTACGTGGATGTGGTGGTAATCGGATTGCTCGTTGCTGTTGTTCGGTGACGAGTCAGCGTTCAGGGCATCTTCGGTCACCTGCACGGATTGGTCACATGTGTCTTGAATGTAGAGGAAGAATCCATGGTCCACTGGAAATAGAAGAAATAACGACAAAAACAAATTATAATATACTTAATGACAATAACCATTCACCAACCATAATATTCTAAGAAAATCGAAAATAAATTATTGTTTACAATTTAATTCATCTATACTAATATTATAAAGAGGTACAGTTTATGAGTTTGTGACGTCAGTTTGTGACGTTATAGGGGGTAATCTCAGGAACTACTGGTGCGATTTGAATATTATTTCAGTGTTATATAGCTCATTTATCGAGGATGGATATATATATCATCACGCTAAGACCTATAAGAGCGGAGCACCAATGAAGGATGTTCAAAATCGGGGTTTTTTTTTCTTGAGAGCTTCCACTGCATTAGCCCAAAGTAACTATTCCACGCGAACGAAGTCGCAGTCAGAGGCTAGTTTAATATAACTTTAATTCTCTCCAAATTCGATTTTAAAATTTAGCTGTCTTTGCATATGAGATGACGATATCATATAATCTTCTAAAATATTTTTCCAACAAGAGATGTGTTCTCCTCTGACTGGTTGGCATACAAAAATAATTAATTACACTAATCCTTTTATTACGACTATATTATGCCTTCTTGGTGTATAGATTACTAGCCTCTGCGGAAGCTCTCAAGAAAAAAAAGCATTAGCATAATGATATAAATAGCCTTCCTCGATACATGAGCTATCTAACACAGAAAGAATTTCTCAAATCGGACCAGCAGTTTCTAAGATTACCCCCTACAACATCACAAATTCACAAACATTACCCCTTTATAAGTATAGGTAAATAAATAAATCAAATTGTTAAATTATATGTTGCATTTAAAAGTATATACCAGCATTAATTTAAATAAGAAAATATTGGTAATAAAATAAATAAATATGTATTTTATATAAAACAAAACATTGAAATGAAATCAAAGAGATAGATATGCCTACGATCCTAGAATCGATTCAGAAGCCTATTTGAGTGTTTTATATACTAATAGTTGAGCCGGTCACGTGTTGACTCAGTCATTGAAAAAGAAATTCAAAATTAAAACGTAGCGACATCTATGAGATATCTATAACAGTCTGTCCTACAGTTTTCTGTCAACAAACTAATTTAAAGCGCCATCTCTTCGAAACTGATAAAAATTATAATTCATAACAATAATCAATATTGACAATCTTTGAATTTGTTATTAAAAAATCATTGAGACCATTAATCGAAAAATAAATTATTTTATTTTTCAAGTTGGAACAAATTACATATTAATGCCTACTTTCATGAAGATCGGTCGAGTAGTTTCGTAGTCCATCGTGGACAAACATCATGACACTGGATTTTTATATTTAAAAACGTTATAGTATATCAATTAATTTTTTAGATACATTATATTTTTAGATGTAGTATAGAAAAAAGAACTCTTTATTTTATATATATATAATATTTTACTCATATGCGTACTAAAATTTAATATCGATTTCAACAAGACCAGTAACTTGAAATCGATTTCAAAGTTTGTACGAGACAGATAAACAAACAAAAAACATAGAGGATTACACTGTTATTAATTTGTAAGTCATATTTAAAAATACAAGCTCTTAGTTATCGATAAATAATTTAAAATCGATACCGAACATACAAAAAAACACGTATTAAAGGATGAATGAAGGACTCACCAACCGGACCAGTATTTCCGTATAGAGTGACAAGGGATAATTTATTTGAATCCGGATCTTTGACGGTGAGGGCGGTGTCTCCACTGTCCCCCCCAGAGCCTATTAGGGGACGAGCGGTCACCAGTTTCCAGGGGACAGGTTTAATCGCGACAGCAGTCTCTAACTTACGAGCGTAGAACCTACTCTCTTGTATGTACAACTGGAAGAGGGATAATCCACTTTTATCGATAAAAACTTCCTGTAGAAAAAATCTTTTATACCGAATTTTTGTACAAAAAGAAACTTTCTGTATAAAATAATCAACTTTCAATGATATTTTGGTATCGATAAAAACTTCACGAATAAGATAATAGGGGTAATCAATTTTCATTGATTTTTTTCGTAAACAAAAACTCCATGTATACGATAAAAAATACAGACAAGTAAGCAATTGTATCGATATTTTCGTAAGTTTATTTTTGTCGAAATAACTACGTTATTGGCCTAGCATGGCCTTGACAGCTTCACCAGATCACTATAGTTTAAATAAATGAAGATAAATAGGAATCATTAATTATCATCGATATTTTCATATCGATTAAAGACTTTATGTATAAGATAATACATACAACACGATGGCTCACTTTGGTTACTGGCATTTCGTGCACTATACTCATCACTAAATATAGTGCAGTTAATTTTACGAGTTACATCACGTTGAAATATCGATAACAAAAATTGTTAACATACTTTTAATATCTTTTTTACAAGCTTTTTCTCGTGGCTACACTCGGATTAATGTATACTTAATGTACATTACAAAATATAGAGTCAAGTGATACAAGATTATGAACAAAATATTAAATCCACTACATAACAGACTAAGAAGACCTCGCACAAAAATTCAAGAACTTGTATTGTGATGGCATAAATCGTACCTGTCTTTGATGTGATCCGATATAAAGAGACGGTTGTTGGGTGACTCCACCTTCGATGAGTGTCTGTGTAGCTTCCCACATGACGTCGATGTTATGCAGAGAACCTTCATACAATCTCCACATGCCCGCTACCGGAGCATCTAACTGCCAAATTCATTCCATATAAACAATTATATTAACATATATCTGGCACATCAAATATCACCTTGAAATCGTAATCTCATAATATCGGTTTGTTGTAAATTATGACAAACAATTTTTTTCTAATATCGATTTCATTTTTGATACTAAGAATACATGTTTAGACCCGATTTTTTTTTATGGGGGCTATGTGCCCTCCTCTTTCGACTACAGTATCGTTTACAGTCGATAATCTCACGTTATAAAAAACATTGACGTTAAATTGCCTACTTTTTCGAATTGAATTACTCTATATATAGATAGATCTCATACAAGCCAAGCGCTTAAGCCGATCTTGCCTCTTTATCGCTTGTTCCGCGCTCGAGCTTGCACGCTCGGCTCAAGCGGAACGTGACAATGAGTCATGCTTTTTCGTGCGTGCAGCCGGCGTTTATCGATTTATACGACGTTATCACGTCAAAAAAGACACTCGGTCTGCATCTTTTTTCTGCTTTAATTTATTTTATTGATCATGTAAAGAATCGTTTTAAATGCGAGGAACTGTTTTTTTTTTTTTTTATTGTAGCACGGCAAAGTGACTGCACTATGCCTGATGGTAAGCACAGTACAATCCAAAAATAATAGCGACCACCGATTGACACACTGTTGTTATCTAACATGCAGTTATCTAATACCTTTAAACGAGCAATTCTTGTTTATTTTTATATTTGTATATATTCTTGTATACCGCGTATATATTCATCAACTATTTCCGTGAAACTTAATATGTAAGTTGTTTCGGGGACGATAAATCGATCTAGCTAGATTTTATCAATAGAAAACTTTTTTAATTGAGTTTCCAGGCAATGAAAAAATATAGCTTGAATATAAAGGTAAATTTTGCCGGCGCTGTCAAAACAAAAATAGCTCAGATGGGAAAATCCGTGTAACCACAGTTCGAATCCGAGTGACAGCAGAAGAGATATATATTTTTTTTATTTTGTAAGAAAATGTTAATTTTATAAGGCAAACCTAACAGTTTATTTTAATCTAAAAATGATTTTTTAAGGAACCGAGCTAGGCCCAGATACTTTTACTTAAGTATAAAATACGTTATGATGGTAAAAATAAATGAGATATGGTGTTAGATTGTTGATAATTATTTATTTTATTATTTATGTGCATATATGTATATATTTCTTTATCAATTTTCTTTTGCTTTTTATTGGCACTACCTACAAAAGTTTTTGACATCAATACCGCTGGTTAGCTGGAAGAGAATGCCTCATGGCATTAAGCTCGCCAGTGTACAACCAAATATGTGCAATAAAGAATTCATATATATATATATATATATATATATATATATATAATGTCGTTGGATATTTGGTACCTTGCGTTGCCAGAGCGGACGGCGGTCGGTGGCGGAGGCGAGCGCGACGAGCCCCTCGTGCAGCGCCACGGACACGTGCACGGGAGCGGGTGCAGGTGCACCGCGCGGGCCCACGCACTCGCGTCTACTCACTGCCACCTCGTGCTCAGCTACACTGAAGTTCCATCTAAAATATCCATGTCGTCTTTATCCCACCCCATTAAACAGTAGAACCTCGATAAGGTAAAAACTTCTATAATTTCAAAAAATAAGCTGGACCCTTCCCCTCAGAGCCTAAAGCCTCTACTACTTAAAATACACACTCTCTGTAACTTAAACCAGTGTTTTTCAAACTTTTTCTTGACACGACCCCTTTCTCCATATCACCCATATCCACAACTCCCTTACCCGTTGCTTCTCTTTCATGTATATTATTTTGAGACAAATATTCAATTTAACACATTTATTCATTTTCATAATTAAGGTTCGGTTAAATACTTAAGAGCTCTCGTAAGCTTTTATTTTTTATTTAATACAAATGATTAAATCCTTTAGTTAGCATTTTTCTTACATCTTTTAAAACTTTGTGTTTTTACTGCAGTAGCTTTCTCAGTCTTTTGCAACTCAGTTGTAGAACTTCGCTTTGCGACCCTTCTAAAGAGGCTCTGCAACCCCCTCAGGGGTCGCGACCCACACTTTGAAAACCACTGACTACTACTAATAAATTCAGTACTAAACCCTTAGTTACTTAAAGAAATGTTTCGATGAGATCTGTGACATAAACTGTCTACCAATGAGTCATTTCGAATGAATGTACGAAACAAAAAGTTTCTCGAAATTTATTGGTTCCATGCGTTTACAAGTAAAATTGTTAACATAAAAATTAGCAACACTAACATTTGCTGATAAATTAAAAGCGATGAAAAGTGGATTAAAAAGGAACGTTATTGCGGCTCGATTTGGAATACAGGAAAGTACATTATCACTTTAAATTAGAAAAGAAACTAAACTCTTTAAGAAACGAGAATCTAAAGCGAATTGCTGAATTCCCTATTTTGAAGAAATGTTTATTCATGTGGTTCAAACAATTTCCAAACCAAAACCCATACAGATCCATATTCGAAATTCGCTGAAAATCCATAATATTAAAGCCAGCAACGGCTGCTTAAAAAACTTCGAGAAACAGCATGATTTGGATTTCAAGAACGTGTACGGCCAAAGTGCGAGCGTAACGTAAACCCTTGTTAAGTTAAAATCGTTTAACTTAAAATATTTAGTATTTCCCTTGGATTTCAAATTATCATTGTTCGACTGTGTCATTTTCATTATGACATCAGCCTGTAAGGCCTGTTCATTAATTACGTGAGGCACTTTGAGGATTATTTGACCCTCCGTCCTCCTACCCTGGTGAGATATCATAAGATTTGTCTCGACCCTCCCCTCCAGCCCTAATCTCACCTAACACATGAGATTTTTAAAACTTCAGTCGCTTTAATGTAGCTGTGATCTATTCCTAGAGAACTGGGCATCAGTCTAAATACCCTATATCCTTTTCTATACCACTGATAGTGTATGGAAAATTTAATGACGATCCGTTGAATATTTAAGGCGTAGCGAAACCAACAAACAAACTCACTCTCGTATCTATTTTTTTTTTATCATATGAGGCAATCGAACTGGAGGGTCACTTGATGTTAAGTGATCACAGCCGTCCATAGACACTAGCAATACCAGGGGAGTGTTTCCAGTCTTTGTTTGGGGGGAGGGAGAGAGGAGAAGGGAAGTGAGCCTCTGGCACTCTCCCTGACCGGACGAAACGCCAAAATGAAAGCACTGTTACTTCACGTCTCTATGGGTAGGGTGGTAGTACCCCGGGCTAGCTGACCCATTCATATTGAAACCAGTAATAGTTTCAGCGTGGCTCTACCACCTACTAAATTTATGGTATTAGTTATCACTGAAGAAGGAAAAGCAGTAAGGAAATAAGTTTACTTCTCAGTGCCAGTGCGAGGGTCGAGTGCTCGTACCGTAGAGGACAAACGGCGTAGCACCAGCACGTCTCGTCCTGCACCAGCCCTCTGCTGCTCGCTGTTACAACCGCTTGACCCACATTCGTAAATAACACTTCCCGTGTTCGAGTCTAACCCGAACCATAGCGTCTCGCGAGCACCTGAACCGAGAAAGTTATTTGATTGATAGAGGCGTCACTTTACGGAGTTCCATCATTAAATATACTAAATATTTAGATTTTTTCTAAACAAAATCGGTTCTTTACTCTTTAGTGTACTTTTTTTTATATTTCATAGGTCATGCCTTTGACCGCAATCTCACCTATAAGGCTTAGCGTGTTTACTATCGTAGACCACGTGGTCATTTAATACCAGGTCAGATTTAGTGCTAACAGTGAAAGTATAAAATATATATAAAACTAGCCTCCGCCCGCGACTTCGTTCGCGAAGGAATAGTGGCTTTGGGCTAATGCTAGTTGCTAGTTGAAATTATAGATTCTGACAAATGATATCGTGTAAAACATAAAATTATCAAAAACTCGTGACAAATACACTATCGTTGTTAATGCGCTGATATTAAGTGTAAACAAAACATTATTCACACGGATAATCAAATTACAAAAATTGAGTTAATCATACGCCTATCTAATTGTGTTATCTGTCGTGGCAAGACAGATATAATAAAGCATTTTGATTTCCCTACAACAATAAAATGAAAACTAGCGTGTACTTTTGAAAACATAGAAATGTTATGAAGACAGTTTTATGAACTGCAAATTCTAAACCAACCAATTTCTAAACAACTCTGGTAATTTCTAGAATAAGCTTAAATTAATCACGATAAATGGATTACCAAGCGATGTTTATGATATAAAAAACTATGTTGTAAAACACAAACAATTGATAAACATTTCGTAGATAATAATTTTATTGCCGTCAGAATACCTACTAAATAAAAAAAAATATGTGTAAACAATTCTCGATAACCAATTCGTATTAATTTTAAAACTTATCCAGGTGAGGATCCTACTATATATATTTTTAACATACATACAAAATGATGCAGGTCGTAATTTTTTTTCTCGATACAAATGTCACCATTCTATAAGAGACTAGCTTCTGTCCGCGACCTTGTCCGCGTGGAATAGTTACTGTTGGCTAACGCTAACACACAGCGAAAACTCTCAAAAGGAAAAAAAACACCTCGATTTTGTAACATTCTTCATTGGTGCTGAGCTCCTGTTGGTCTTAGCGTGGTATATATAGCCTTCCTCGATAAATGACTTATCTAACACAAAGAATTTTTCAAATCGGACCAGTAGTTCCTGAGATTAGCGCGTTCAACCAAATAAACAAACCCTCCAGATTTATAACATTAGTATAGAGTATTCTAGTTACCTATTTTATATAAACATTTTATATTAATTAACAATGAATATTTACATAAAATATATTTTAAAAAGATTGCAAAATGGTTTCCTAATTTGTATTCAATATTCTGTTCATAACTCCACATGATTATGGTTAGAGTTCATTGACCTGTAATACGATGACACGATCAATTCCGAATTTTCTTTCCTTCAAACCTAGACTGATACTCAAGTTCAATGTTTGCATCGCCAAACATTACTATTTCCTAATTCTCATTCATCAAATCGGAGATTTCCTCTAGAAATATTCCTACATTATATAGCTTACAAAAACCAGTCAAAGATAACTGTGTATAGAAATTTTATGATTCAACATAAAATGGAGTTTGCATACTCTATATTACATAATATATATTCCAATGAGTCATAGCGTGTAAATAGAGAACAGCGTCTCAAATATTATAAATAAGCCCCGTAATCATGTATTACGTAAGAACAAAGCAATAGTAAATTGAAATTATTTACAACTAGCCTCTGCCCACAACTTCGTTCGTAGGTTAACAGGCAACGAAAGCTTTCAAGAGGAAAAAACCCTCGATTTTTAAACATTCTTCATAGATGCTCAGCTCCTATTGGTCTTAGCGTGATGATATATAGCACATAACCATCCTCGATAAATGAGCTATATAACACTGAAAGATTTTTTTGCAAATCGGACCAGTAATTCCTGAGATTACCCCCTAAGGCGTCAAAACGTTAATATTAGTATACATTCTGAGCCTTAGTACAATAACTAAAGTGCTACCTCTGTATACGTATTCTTCTTAGGAGTAAGTCCATTTTACTATATATTAGTTATTCGACCCGACTTAGTGTGGGTGTATTTTTTTTTTTGACAAGCATTCTTGTAAATTATAACTGCCATTATCGAGCAAGTAATCATTTTATAAGTGTCTTGTGATAATTCCAATATTCTAACAAAACAGTGGCTTCCTTGTGAGGACTTTCCATGATATTTTTGTGGCATCTCAGAATTCAGGCTCGTGGTATTATCTCCCAACCACTTAACCGAACTATATTACGTAAAACACCACCAATGTTACAAAATATACAGTCAAAAAACAAGCTTATGAATAACATATAAAATCCACTACATGACAAAGTTCCCGCTAAAAATAATTAATATTACATATAATATTAGTGTTAAATAATCTAGACCCAATTTTGGCGCTTTCATATTTTTATAGGCCATCGAAAACATGAAAACTTCTCTACAGTTTTTACACAAATAACTTTTTGTTGCCGATAATTTCTAAGATATTTATTGAAATGATATTCCTTTAACCATAATTAATACTACATTAAATACCTAAGGTAATTAACTATAACGTTTAATTGTACAATAAATTATAGTATATTGTTAAAAATAGCGTTGTAAATGGCCAATTGTTTCTTAAAAATACGTCCAAGTTAAAAACAATACTCATGGACTATTCTTATGGACTTAATTTTCTGAAAACACTTTTAAAATATACTATTCTATTCCGTAGTACATCATTTTTATGCGAAAACTCTTTACAACTTCAATACTATACATCTACTTTTATCTTTGCTATATAAATTTAAAATACACATACTATACCAGGTGAAAGGTTAAACATTCGCAGTATTCTAGGATATGACTTCATGGTCACCTTTAACACATAAAATATTTATATCAAAACAAATACTAGTAAACAACCGAGAAAACCTAAGTGACAGTTTGTTCTAAGACTTTCAAAATGTATAAACACAACTATATCAAAACCTATGTATAATGACCGGTTTCGAAAGTTACAATGGGCGACCCGGAGTTAATAACTTTCGATAATAAAACGGGCAACAAACCCTTTTGTTATGTTCTTGACGTTTCCACTTTCTCTTTCAAAAAGAAGTGAACTCACTCGAAGGTCATTGACACTGTGCTTTAACATAAACGCGTAGAGAAATGTGTATAATTTTTGTATTTTCCTAGATAATTAAGTCAAATATTCAGCACCTATTTTTTTAATCTAATTGATTTAGAACGAGAATCGAGTGTAGGGTGTCCTCCGTAAGTATTGCTTCTGTCTAAACAATCACTTGGTGACATTAAAATTCGTAACGCATTTTAGAAGAAAGTAAAGAACCACGTGAAAGGCGCCTTCGTTACATAACATTTATTTATATTATGTAATATAAATTATTTATAATAATTAATGATTATGATTTCTACGTGACCTAATTTCAATCTGTTTTGCTATCGCTTTGCCATTGCGAAATACGTAATCAGAGGACTGTTCTCTTTGTAATACTACACTGAGCTTCAACGTTATCAGATGATAACATCAATACCGTCATTACGTAAATATGTAAGGATAATATCAATACATGTTATTTACAATTACGTGGTAGTTTTTTATAAGGCAAACAATCATCTCGCCCAATTTTCTATTTCATTCAGCACGTTTTTCGTGTGATGAGTATGGTTGCCATATTTTATTTGGGCAAATAAATGATATTTTTAACCGAAGCTAGTAGAAATTTACCAAAATAAAGTAAGACATTAGACATTTAACATCATTGAAAAGAAATAAGTAAATCTGGTCTAATATTACGATAACCTTTTTTTTATATCAAGGAGGCAAACGAACTGGTGGGTCACGTGATGTTAAGTGATTACCACCGTCCATAGACACTAGCGACATCAGAGACGTCGCAAGTGCGTTGCCAGCCTGTATATGGGTGAAGGGGGAGGGGAAGGAAAGAGGAAGGGACGTGGGCCTCCGGCTCTCTCACTGACCGAACGAAACACAACAATGCAAGCACTGTTATTTCACGTCGGTTAACTGTGAGAGGGGTGGTACTACCCCGGAGGAACCGACCCATTCATGCTGAAACCAAAAATAGCTTCTGCGGGTCTCTACCACCTACAAAAAAATCATCTTTTAATAGCTTACATAAAATCAATGAAAGGAGATTCGATATATTTGTAATAAAATAAACTATTTATACAAACATTATGGTTTATTCCCATAAATTATATTTATCTCAAGTAACATATAAAATTATACCATAAAGTATAGGTGATAACCTTAATTGCGACAGATTTTTATTGTTCGTTTTCTGTATTCCTGTTAATAAAAGCATCGAAATAAGAAAGAAAAGTACTGAATTATTTTATGTTGACCTATCTATATATAGATTCACTAGCTTCTGCCCGCGACTTCGTTCGCGTGGAGTAGATACACTAACACTAACACGCAGCAGTTCTCAAAAGGAAAAAACATCCCGATTTTGAAACATTTTTAATCTGTGTGCCGCTCCTATTAGTCTTAGCGTGATGATATCGCCTATAACCATTCTCAATGAATGAGCTATATAACACTGAAAGAATGATTCAGATCGGACCCGTAGTTCCTGAGATTACGTCCTACAACGTCACAAACTCACAAACTTTACCTTTTTATAATATTAGTATAGATTATAAATAAACTTTGTATGCATTCAGCAAATTGAATAAGATTTAAAATATTTTTAATGTGAAACGTCTATAGCGGCGGGTCAGACTGACTGACGCGTCGCCGTGACATTTGTCGTCACGCTATATGATACTGATTGTTAATCTATTATTGAATTCATATAAATGTTTGTTGGGTAAAAAGAGACATATTTTTCTTAAAATGTTTTTACGATTTTGATTATGCAATATTTATGTCGTGTCGTAAACTATCCTTTAATGAATTATGAGTGCTCGTCCAGTAGTCGAACATCGACCATAGAGAAAAAAGCTTTCTCCTTTTTCGATGGCACTAAAGCTCGTCAATAGCTATAAAATAAGAATGAATGAAGAAAATCGGCTGAGAAACAGTGGAGAGAGATGGTAGTTTTTGACGTTCATAAGCGCCTTATTAGGGCCTAAACTGAATAAAGAATTTTTGATTTGATTTGATTTGATTGATTTGATGATCTAACCGTATAAAACAAGTAATTTATAGTATAAATCAAAGTCCCCTACCGCGTCTGTCTGTCTGTTCGCGATAAACTCAAAACTACTGAACAGATTTTCATGCGATTTTCACAGGTGAATAAAGTGATTCATGAGGAAGGTTTTCATATATAATTTTTCAAGATCTTCTTAATGTGAAACATTTATAGGCGAGGGTGAGCCTGATTGTTGGCGTGGCGATGTGTGTGAGACATGGTGACGCGATGCCATGCGCAAGCGACTATACGCAATCTCTCTTGTCGCACTGAGCTCGCATACCTATATTGTATACAGTGTTGTTTAATACGTTGCACATCTGCCAGGCGTCCCATGACGTGATTTTTTTTTTTATATCATGGCGAGACAACGTCTTCCGTACCCGATAGTTTTTATATATAGATTACTTGTATATAATAATTTAGATGTTTCACATCTGCTAGGCGTCCCGCGACGGCTTATTTATATTAAGCTTAAAAATAAACTCACCCGCTACAACCAAATCATCTGAATATTTGAAAGTCGATGATAGTAGTTGTTCAGCGTCGAAAGGTAGAGGCTCGATGGTATCACCACTGAGGCTGTAAAGAGTCCCTCGAAGAGAAGGCACCAGCCTTACCCATTTACCGCCAGAAGTTAGCTGAAACAATACCCATTGATCTCTAAAACCTAGTTTAGATTAGAACACACAGCATCGTACACTCAGTAATTATGTGTGCACGGGTGTTTCTTATTGTGACATTTGAAATGATTTTTTTATCGACCTGACTACGCTATTGACCTAGCAAGGTCTTAATACCTTCACCGGACTACTAAGGCGAGTGCTTGCGGCAATCAAACGATTTTATTTGACAACTAGCTCAAGGGTGGCACGGCTCACCTCGGGCCTTTGATATGATAATTAGTGATGATGATTAGTGTGGCATCAGCGGCTGTGAACATTTATGTTGTACAAGTGTTACTTTTGCTATACGAGTTTTCAAACAGGTTCATTTTCGACTTACTTAAAACCAAACATCTGGTAGTAATAGTTTACTTGTAATAATCGGCGCTTTAATCCGTGTTTCTTTAATTTTCTTTAAATTTTGACATGACAACGTCTTATAAATTGGTTTGCCGGGTGACACTTCAAGAAACTGCGTTACGCTCCGCTCACGTTATGCGCTCACAATGAGAGCGAGTGAGAGGCACGCGTCCCTTCCACTCGGGCATGGTTAGCCCGCCTAAGAGCGAGAGAGACTACTATACAAATGAATATTCACATTAAAATTATTTTACCACTCAAAGTCGTTGTCACGTAAAACTTTCGCCCGTATACCGACTTTACAGGCAACCAATTTTTTTTTATCATCTATAATACCTTTAAACGAGCAATTCTTGTATATCTTTTTATTGTTATATATTCATGATCTCGGAAACGGCGTCATCTATTTCCGTGAAATTTAATTCGTAGGTAGTTTCGGTAACAATAAATCGATGTAGCTAGATTTCATTCATAGACAACTTTTTTAACTGAGTTTTCAGGCAATGAAAAAATGTAACTAGAATATAAAGGTAAATTTTGCCGGCGCTGTTAAAACAAAAATAACTCAGATGGAAATCGGCTGCTTCGAAAATCCGCGTAACCTTAGTTCGAATCAGAGTGACAGCAAAAGAGATATCCTTTTTTAATTTTTTTTTGATTAAAAAAACATCTAATTTTGTGAGGCAAACCCAACAGTTTATTTTAATTTAAAAATGTTTTTTAAAGAACCGAGCTAGGCTCGTTGCCCATGTACTATTTATTTATAGGAATAAGCTTTTCTAATAGACATAGACTTTGTAGGTGATAGAGCCCCGCTGGAGCTATGTTTGGTTTCAGCATGAATGCGTCGGCTCCTCCGGGGTAGTACCACCCCTCTTCCTCTCCTCTCAGCCGGAGGCCCACCTTTCTTCCTCTTTCCTTCTTTCCCTTTCCTTCCCCTCTCACTTCTCCCATATACAGGCTGGCAACGCACTTGCGACGTCCCTGATGTCGCTAGTGTCTATGGACCGTGGTGATCACTTAACATCACGTGACCCACCAGTTCGTTTGCCTCAATTGATACATAAAAAAAAACATTGGAAATAAATGCTCACATTCGTGTCACAATTTATGTCATAGTCTAACGTAAACATAAACCTTAGTTTTGTAAACTTGTAAACGTGGTGCACCCTGCTGAATAACGAACGAGGCAATGGCGAAAGCGGGATGGTAGAGTTTTACAGCCCGACTGGGTCGCAACCACCATGCATATGGCGAAAAAGCCCGTCATAGTGACTCGCTTCTGCACGTCGCGTTTCGGGATCAGCCTGTGCATATCCAGTACCGAGTGACTTTCGTCATTAGGGCCGGCATGACAGCGGCAACCGGCGATGGATAATCTCGGTGATTGCCGATGTTTTTGGATTGTACTATGCTTAACATCAAACATAGTGCAGTCACTATGTCGTGCTTCGATAAAAAAAAAATGTGTTCTTCATTAAAAGAAAACTTTCAAAGAACATAATTATCTCTCTTATATTGGTTTCATTGGGCCAATTATAACAAAGATTACAAAAAAAGTGATTTAAATTTAGTAACATAAAGTTTTAAATTGAATGGTTATCCTTCAGTAAAATGATTACTTATTTAGTAATTATGCAGGTGAGTAACATATTTATGAATGACTCAAGCTGATAAAACTTAACTGCACCTGATTCACTGATAATGTTTGAATTTTAATTGAGTTAATCAAATTCATTTTACATTTTACTTGTAATTTGAATATTTAAAAAGTAAATATAAATAAACAATTGTATACAATAGCTTATATTTAAGGTCTATTGTAAATTGAAATTATGATGTAACCTCCAAATTTAATTTTTTTTTAACAATATAATTATCCTTCCTGTTGTTTTCTTTAATATGTGCTCATGTGAAAACCTTTAGAAATTATTTATATTATTATTTTCTCTGAATCTCTGAAATGTATTCATTTCCGACCGATTTTGACAACACTTTTACTGAATGATACAAGATTTTTCCCTGTACAATCTGGTCAATACCTTTATTACTCATTACCACAGGCGCTGAGGCGCAATGTTGTAATTTATAACAGTTACTTTAAATCGATAACAGAAGTAAAATGAACAAATTGCGATTAAAAAAACTAAAAGAAAAATAATTCAGACTATAACTATTTTTTTTGTCTGTAATGTCGGTTTATGGGTGACAATTTTACGTGATAAAGTCATATGAAAACATTGATGAAAAAAATTGGTTGCCTGTAAAGTCGGTATACGGGCGAAAGTTTTACGTGACAACGACTTTGAGTGGTAAAATAATTTTAATGTGAATATTCATTTGTATAGTAGTCTCTCTCGCTCTTAGGCGGGCTAACCATGCCCGAGTGGAAGGGACGCGTGCCTCTCACTCGCTCTCATTGTGAGCGCATAACGTGAGCGGAGCGTAACGCAGTTTCTTGAAGTCTCACCCGGCAAACCAATTTATAAGACGTTGTCACGTCAAAATTGCATACTTTTATGAATTGATTTATTCTATACTAGCGTCTGCCCGCGACTTCGTTCGCGTGGTATAGTTGGGTTTACGCTAACATGCAACCGAAGCTCCCAAAAAGAGAAAAACCCCGATTTTGAAATATTCTTCACTGGTGCTCTGCTCCTATTGGTCTTTGCGTGATGATATAACCTATAACCTTTCTCGATAATTTAACTATATAACATTGAAAGAATTTTACAAATCCAACCAGTAGTTCCTGAGATTATCCTCTACAACGTCACAAACTCTCAAACTTTACTTCTTTATAATATATAACATAATATATTATAGTATAGATAAATCACAAGCGAAACGCATAGGCCGATCGGGGCCTCTCTATCGCTTGTTCCGCGCTCGCGCTTTCACGCTCGGCTCAGGCGGAACGTAACAATGAGACATGTGTTATTGTGCGCGCAGCCCGCGTTCATCGATTTATAAGACGTTATCACCTCAAAATATAACATTTGTAATTATTATTTAAACAGCAAGCAATTGCTAGTTAAATAATAAAACTCAACCTCCACATTGACAAAAAGATAAAGTGATCGTAAAACATTTTAAAACAGATTCACATAATACCAACTATAAATATTAGATATCTATAATCACAATATAAGAATAGCATAGTGATAATAATAAGTATTTCATCCTTTATATTTTTCTAGATATTCTATAATTTATCTTTGAATAAAACCATTTTTTGTATTTCCGATACCATAAAAAGATATACAACCACAGATTAATCTAAAAATTATTTTTAATCTGTCACTTCTTCCTCTTTCACTATTAATTGTTACCAACAATAAATTTAATATAATATTTACCTCTACATGATGGAGATTAGATGAAAGTAATGGTTGTGTTTCTAAATCCCACGCCTTGGCTCCATTCTGAGTCGAAAATGCTGTCAGTCGTCCATCCAATGTGCTCACTATCACTAAGCTGTGAAAAATAAATAGATATATAAACTTGCTAAAAAAAATTACCTACATTATATATTGTGAAACATATAAATACTAACTGATACCCATGTCTTTGTCTGTGTTATTTATCATACTAAAAATATATTTTATGTGCATATAGAAAATTTCTTCGTAAACAAAGTTATTTACTTCCCCTTTTCGGCATATGTGCTTTACACTACTTGCCCACTTCTCCATAGCAAGAAAATACACATTCTAAAAGTGTAGTAGTTCTTATAAAAATTGTAGTCTCTTTAATCTTTAACAACTAATCATAACATAAAATAAAGTACTCTGCCGCATTTGTCTGTCTGTTCATGATAAACTCAAAAAGAACAGAACAGATTTTCATGCAGTTCTATTCATAGATAGAGATTTACTCTATCTAGACAAGGAATCTATCACAACACAAGAAAGATTTAGGTATATCATTTGTTAAGATTTTGTGTAAATTGGTTGGAATATAACAATAATTGCTGAAAGTGTATGAAAAAGTTAAGCCAGCTGGGAGCTTTCGTCGAAAACTCTATCTAATCCATTCGCGTCATAATAAAACAATTAAGATAATAAACGATGTGATGAAATCACAGACATCAGTTAATACTATATATTAAATGAAAATATTGTGATATTTAAATAAGGACCAAATGTTTAAGAAGTAAAACTATTTTTTTTTCCCTGAACTGACTACTCTATTGACCTTCCAAGGTTTTAACAGCTTCACCGGACTACTAAGGCAAGCGTTTAAGGCACTCAGGTGATTTTATTTTGGCAACTAGCTCAAGGGTACATGACACACCTCGGCTTGGCTGTTGCCTGTTACATGCAATTCCCGATCTATCTTAGTTAACCTAGCTAACTAACAATTCATATATATGAGTTGCTGAAACATATACGTGTACCAAGGATACATATCTCAACAACTCTTACATATATTTCTTGTCGAAAAAGAAGTAAAACTAACAAAATATGATTGAAAACGATTCAGCAGCTTTTATGTAACACAGATTACAACAGCAGAGCTGCATCATTTTATTTATAGGTATAGATAAAAAACAGAAATGTGGATTTATTATAACTCTTCTAGCCTCGTACCGCTCTGCCATTATGTCTTAAATTGTTATATTCTTTAATTGTTTCCATTCTGATATACTCTGCAAATATGTTTATCATAATCATAAAGATAGAGCTTAATTAATAATACTTAAAAGACTAGTAAAATCTGGGACAGGGTACTGAATTAGAATAAAACAGAAATAAAATTCCAACCAGGACTAATTATGAAACCTGGACCAATGTTTGAAACTGAGATGATTCCTGGTTAAAACAAATTATTTCGTCAAATAAACTATACATCAATAAATGTAGATTACATAGAGTTTTATAATCTATACCTGCATCATTATATATGTATACAATTTAGATAAATATATTTACCAAGGAAAATTGAATTACATAGCAAAATCTGTCCTGAAACATTCTATTTCACAAGATAAGCTCTCAATGCAATTTTCAAGGTCAATACTGTTAGGACATGTAATACTGTGATTTGATATTCTATTTTACTTAATTCATTTTTACCTACAACTCTAACTTTATACTATTTGTGTTGATATAAACACACACCTATTTTTAAATTGGAAAATTTATATAAATACATAGAAACTAATAATCATATACTTTAATAAAACACAAATTCATTCATAGTCATTTAATACCAGATTTATATTATTATTAATTAGCCTCTGCCCGTGACTTCGTTCGTGTGGAATAAATACTTTGGGCTAAAACTAACATGCAACAGAAGTTCTCAAAAGAAAATAACATCCCGATTTTGAAACATTTTTCTTCTGTGCTCCGCTACTAATAGTCTTCGCATGATTATATAGCCTATAACCGTTCTCGATGAATGAGCTATATAACACTGAAAGAATTATTCAAATCGGACCAGTAGTTCCTGAGATTACCCCCTACAACGTCACAACATCACAACGTCACAAACTCACAAACTTTACCTCTTTATAATATTAGTATAGATTAAAAGCATAGATTGTATCACAGTAAATAAATAACTGATAACACATATTATAAAATAAAGCCCTCAGGCACATCTACCTGTTTGTTCACAATAAGCTCAAAAATTACTGAATGGATTTTCATGCAGTTATCAGTAGATAATGTGAATCTTAGAGAAGGTTTTGGTATATAATTTGTCAAGGTTCCATTATTATCAGCATAGGACAACAAGATACATAACTTTTTGCACTAAAATTAGTCATGTTGGGAGTAATCTCCAACCTTTCAGCTATTCAAACATCCTATATTTCTTCCAATCTGTCCTGACTTTCATTGATTTATGTGGCTTGTGAAACTTTTATAAACAATAAAATAAAAACAATTCATAAACTTATTTTTTAATCCCAAGTTTTTAAATGAAGCCTTTATTTATATAAAAAACTCCTTTAAAATGTTTATGCTGAAAACATATTATTTATATAATAACATTGCTTCCTTTAAGTTTAATCTATCAAACAGGTGTACTTTTTTTGATGATTTATTATTTTATATGCTAAGTATCATGGTAAAAAAAAAAAAACATACAGTCGAATTGATAACCTCCTCCTTTTTTTGAAGTCGGTTAATAATAGAACAGGTTCAAACCTGCACCAATAATCATGTCAATACATGATGCTATTCATTATAGATACTTTATAATAAATTATAATACATATGAAGTAATAACACATAATACAGTGTTATGTCAATAACATATGTAATGATATTAAAATAATACGACGCGTTTGTTTACAAACAATATTGTAAACGAAATCCATTGGTTATGTAATATGGCAAGCTCATATAAAATAAGGAAGATTATGTTAAAAACAAGTGCTTACTCATTATATATTGGTGAATCCTTAGCGTTGGTCGGATTACA
>JACEII010000023.1:348245-395116 GCA_014332785.1 Antheraea mylitta
CTATTATACAATTCTATGTGAGATTTGATTATCTTTATAATAGATTTTAGGGTAAATATTTAATATTTGTGTTTGAATATAAGATTTTCGTGATTCGGAGATGTATTTTGTTTTTCTTTTTAAGAGATTTTAGCATACTGTTTTCATGCTTTGTAAAATAGCTACAAAATTGAATATGAACTTAGACAGTAGATAAAGTCATTATCTTACATAGATGTCATAGACAGTGTCTCTGAGACTTAACGGAAATGTACCTTCAACTTTGTTTCTTAATTGTTTAGTAAAATAAAATTGTAATGATTTTGATATAAAATATAAATGATTTGAATGGTGAAGGATTGTTTTATTGAACAAATACTAATATTACTAATATTAATATTATAATAATAATATTATAATACTAATATAATAATATTATAATACTAATATTACCGAAAGAGATAGTCGATGTTGGAAAGGGGGAGCAATCTTTATTACTTGCAAGTGTATATCTACTTATAGTTCATATATTCAGTATTTGAGCACAATCTCACTTGATGTAAGTGGTAATGTGATCTAAATAGGAAGCTGTGGCGGTGTAACGGGTGGAATGTTAGTTCTATATCTGCAGGTTGGAACCCAACAACATTTTTGAAATTCCAATCATTCATGTGAATGTGACTTAAAATGGGAGGGGGGGGGGGTCGGAGTCTGCTGGTTCCTGTTAAACCCATGAGTTCTGATTTATTTGACCTTTGGAACAAATTAAAAAAATATAGAACATATTTTATTTTACTGTAATATCATGCTGAATAAATCTCTTTTATAAGCATAACAAAAACATGTTATTCAGAAAACAAGATTGATTTATATCCATGCAGAGTTTCACTCGTCAAAAGTACCTAAAGAGTTAAAGCTGTTGGGACACCTGTGAATACTTCATAAATGTCCAAATAGTGTGGTACGTAACCAGGTTGGCATTATAAAACACCACATTGCTTTGGTTCTATAATGAAATTTCCGTTGTGTACAGTCTGGACATTTTCTTGTATAGAATACATTTTCATAAAAAAAAATCTAATACCAATGTCAAAGACAAATATGTGGCTTCGATGGATTGTAGCAGAAAGTTAAATGTTAAATACTAACCAGAATAATAAAAATAACAAGTAGTAAATATAATTGTACAAAATTTATTTAAATGAGATTGTAACATAATTCAATAATAAACATGATTAAATTTATCAATATTCGTATAAGCTTAGATACAAAAAAAAATATTTGTAACATACATTAAAGGCACTTATTATTTGTTACCTACACTGAATAGTCTGTTTTGTAAATTATCTTAGATTATTAGATACAAACAACCATTAGCATTATATTTATTGATCTTATAACTGACAGTAACATTTTAGACTACCTAAATATCACAAAGAGTAGAAAACAATTGTAATTTTTACTGTATAGTTCCTGCCATGAGTCATGAGCACGACTTTAAATTAGGGGTGTCCCATTTCCCAATTATTTTTAAAGTTATATGTTATACGACTGGGAAGGGGGACAGTTGTACTTTCATAGAATTGGTTCATATTAGATCTGTACTTAACAATTAGCTTTTTTTTTTTAATTTTTGGCAATCAAGCTCCCAGATTATTAATGCCATTGTTGAGTAGGTAAATACTACACGTGTTTTGTGATAATTACAACGTTCTAACAAGATGGCGGCCCACTTGCTAGAACCTTCCATGAAGTTTTTGTTACATCTCAGAATTCACGCGCTGTGGTATTATTTCACACCTACATGTGCACAATAACCAAAGAATATTAAGTAAAACATAGATATTACAAAATATAAAGTCAAATAACACAAGATTATGAATATAATTATAATCTAGTACACGAGATTCCAAGATCCCGCAAAAAAAAATCTATTAGTTATTAGTATGTACGCATATATAATTAATTCTTATATTAAACTTACCAACATGTAATAAAAGGTGGGTATATTAATATAATTAACAAGTAATTCTAGTATCATATTTTTAAAGCTGATTTTACGATATAGATATTATTAAATCATATTACGGCAAGTTTATTTATTATTAAAAATATTGGGAATCTAATATGATATTGGGGAACTTCCATTAATTACGCGAGTTATATTACGGTGTGCCCTAACTTTTCATTTATAGAAAGGAATTAACTGAAATAAAAAATTTGAATGTGAATATACATTATTATAGAAATAACAACAGATTTCTTTTATGACTTCACGTTCCCTGAACAAGATTACTCTGAGAAATTAGTATTACACATTAGTAAAAAGCTAATACTTGTAGAAAGATTTAATTTAGAATAACTACATACAACTTATTTGGTTTGACAATCCGCACCGAGGATGAATTTAATTATTCAAAAACAATACATTCCACTTATGGGAGAGGAAAAAGAAGAAAAAATACTTCATGTAATTAATGGCGCCCCCGTAACCTTTAGATGTTTACAAATATAATTAATATGATTAATAAAAATAAAATAAATGTTGTTATCTATTTTCATTAAAACTTAAATCAAGATTCACACAAATAATAAAATCGACTTAAAAAATCTACTCTAAAACCACCATAACAACTTTGACCATAAGAGGATTGTTATAAACCTACCAATACGTCAATTTAAAGAGTCATATGTTATATCTTCGAAATCCAAGGTTCAATTTATTAGAAAATTAAAATATCTCTCTATACTAGATAGAGCTATAGAAATAGCACTCTAAGCAATGTTTAATGAACTGCTAACGACTTCTATCTCGCATAATTTTTAGTTTCAATATAGAGCGATTGGGTTAAGACATGTCACTGTATTATGTAGATTAAATTATAAAGTGTTTTCATTAACTTAATTTTCAATAAAATATGCATAGTTTCAAAGAACTTTCAGTAGATAGCGAGAAATCAGTTATTCATGGATTCTGAAAAAGGTGATTTTTTGAGTTATAACGGTATTGTTATAGCAATGCGATATGATGTTAAGTTAATTTTTTTTCACTTCTTTATTTGCACTAACTATGATATATTTCTATTTGTCATAACAAAACCACTGATTAGCTGGAAGAGAATGTCTTGTGGCAATAAGTTCGGTAGTATACAAACTAAAAAGTGCAATAACGTATACATTTATTCATGACTGTCTTAAAAATATTCCCAAAAAAAAATCAGGCTAGAAATTACAGCTCAGTTAAGAATCTTAATATATTGAAGCCAATTAAAAATAAAAGAAATTGTGAAACACTTAGAAATACAATAACTGAACGTTACAATCAAGTGGCAGTACTCGGGGTTTCTGGCAACGTGTGAATAATCATCTTCCTCTTATTATCATAGCTGAAACAATTCATCTTAAATATCCTACTATCGTAGAAAGGTTTAAGATCTGTTATATTTATCTGTCTTGCCCGTTCGATGAGATCCCTTTCTGATATCTCTATAGTTGACTGAGAATGGTTATGAAGTCCCCGCATATAAGCAAGTTGGTCCATAGTCAGTTGCCGTAGTATGTAATATAATAGTTCACTGTGATCTTTCTTATATGATAGATACTTCTGGAAAGTCTAAAACAAAAAAAAAAAACAATATAACACTTGATATTCTATCCCATTTTCTTCTCCTAAGCTCTTAAATGGAAAAAATAACCCTATTTTGAAACATTCTTTATTGGTGTTCTCCTCCTATTGGTTTTAGCATAATGATATATAGCCTATAACCTTCCTCGATAAATGAGATATCTAAAACTGATGTAATTTTTTATGAAAATAAAAAAAAATCGGACCAGTAATTCCGAAGAGTAGCGAGTTCAAGTAAAATAATATTGTAGAAGTATAGATTTAAATTCTCAGCTAAGGCTTTACAAATTTCAATTGTACCAGTTAAAATTGTCATAAAGACACGCGAACACAACGACACATTGTTACAAAGATAACAATCGGATCGCTTAAAATTGTTATCGTTATGGCGAAACATCGCTTAACATTGTTACTGTGATAATAAATCAAACCGCTTAAGATTGTTATAACTTTGATAGAACATATTGCTTAATATTGTTATTGTAACTCTGATGTGATAGTCAATCATATTACAGTGTAAACTCTTTATAACGAATTTCAAGGGAACGAGTATATTTTTTCGTTATTAGGATGTTTTTTTTTTTATTGAAGCGCGACAAAGTGACTGCACTATGCCTGATGTTAAGCATAGTACAATCCAAAAACATCGGCAACCACCGAGAGACAGATTATCCATCGCCGGTCGCCGCTGTTATGCCGGCCATAATGACGAAAGTCGCCCGGTACTGGATATGCACAGGCTGATCCCGAAACGTGATGCGCAGAAGCGAGTCACTATGACGGGCTTTTTCGCCATATACATGGTGGTTGCGACCTAGTCGGGCTGTAAAACCCTACCACCCCGCTTTCGCCATCGCCTCGTTCGTTATTCAGCAGGGTGCACCACGTGCAGGTGAGGTTGGCTTGGGTGTCTCAAGTCTTAAGATTGACACCCCTTACACCCCCTGTATTTCGTTATATAGAGGGAGGGGAATAATTTTGTGGTAAACTAATCAAATTGAAGTAATTTCTACATTATAAAAGTTTCTGTTATAACGAACGACTTAATAAAACGTTTACACTGTACTAAATATTGTTACTGCGATAGTTATGGAACCACTTCGCTAAACACTTTTATCGCAATGATGATCATGAATCACATCCTTTTTTTTTCTCGAACTGACTACGCTATTGTCCTTTATTTTTTGGCATTTACAGCTTCACCGGACTACTTGAATCACATCCCTAAACGTTGTTATCGCGATGATCATGAATCACATCTCTAAACATTGTTATTGCGATGATCATGGATCACATCTCTAAACATTTTTATCGCGATTATCATGAATCACATCTCTAAACATTGTTATCGCGATTATCATGAATCACTTCTCTAAACATTGTTATTGCGATGATCAGAATCACATCTCTAAACATTGTTATCGTGATGATCATAAATTAAACCACTGAACATTGTTATTTTTATCGAGAAGAACATTACAAAGGTTTTTTATACTATACCTGTCTCATGGCCCGCATGACACTGTACTTCTGAGCATCAACAAAGGTTTCAAGCATAGTTCTAATGGCTAAGTTTACATCTTCCTCCGCTACCTGTGATCTTAAATGCATGCGTGCGTGTGCTTCACTCATGCGGATCACTGGAAGGAAATAAGTATTATAGAGTGATTAATGTTTCTGGAATATTCTAACAAATTTTAAGATCAGAGTTAATTAAACATCGCAGAATAAACTTTGAATCCTTTTCATATACAATTATCGAGATATAAGATACTGTTTTCAGTTAATTTATGTGACAATGGAGTCTAAGAAACAACTTTTAGGTTTGGAAAGTGTACGGCATTGAAACGCTTCTATAAAAAGCGTCCTTGCCTTATTAAAAAAAAAACATAAGATGATGTAACATTATCATGGGTTCGGGTTGTTATTAATTATTCAATAAATGAAGATTTTATCGAAATTAATCACTGCTATATATTTTAACAAACAGGGCTAGTATTATCGATACGTCTATAGTTCGGTGAAGCTGTGAAGACCATTCCAGGACAACAGCGGTTTCATTTCGAAAAAAAAAATGGCTAGCGTAATCACACCCTGATAATAAAACAAACTTTGACAAATTCTATACCTAAAGCTTCCTCGTGAATCACTCTATCTACTAGTGAAAACCGCATGAAAATTCGATTAGTAGTTTTTGGGTTTATCGCGAACATGGCAGAACTTTGTTTTATACTATGTAATGATTTTAAGATTTGTCCGAAAGTAATTGAGCACAATGGTGTATTTTTTTTTCAAAATACAAAACGACGGTGGCCTTGATAAGGATGTGAGGAACAGGATAAATGCAGGATGGATGAAATGGCGAAATGTGTCTGGGGTAGCTTGTGACCCACGAATGCCTTTGAAACTCAAGGGGAAAGTATAAAACCATGATAAGACCGGTCATGCTGTATGCATCTGAGTTCTGGGCTACGAAAGAAACGGATGAGAGGAAATTACATGTGGCAGAGATGCGAATGTTAAGGTGGATGTGTGGTGTGACTAGAATGGATAAGATTAAGAATGAGTATATCAGAGGAAGTTTGAAAATAGCACCGGTGACAGAGAAGTTGAGAAGTAATAGGTTAGCATGGTATGGGCATGTCATGAGAAGAGATGAAAACCATGTGACTAGAAAAGTGTTGAGTATGATGGTGGATGGATATACGAGTAGAGGAAGACCGAAAAAGGTGTGGATGGATTGTGTGAAAAATGATATGTGCGTAAAAGGTGTGAATACTGAGATGACATTTGATAGGATAGAGTGGAAAAAGAAAACATGTTGTGCCGACCCTACTTAGGTGGGATAAGGGTAATGATGATGATGATGGTGTATTTTTTTTTCAAATATATTACTAAAGCTGAAAATCTATCATCAAACACCTATGAATGCATTTAGCTATACTTTCAAGGCTGAAGAAATGGTCCTGTTTCTAGGATTTGCTGGTTTCATGTTCAGCCATATATTTACTAAGCATAAAACGGGATTATATATACTAGCCGGGTGAAGCTTTTAAGGCCTTGCTAGGTCAATTGCGTAGTCAGTTCGAAAAAAAAGGATTATTTACAGTTATTTCCAGATTTGGTTTATTTACTATCACTGCTATTTATTACTAAGTAAAATATTTTTAACATGGTTATATTAACTCACCTTCTTTCACTGTCTGTTTATGTTTTTGATACATTTTGCTGTTGGTTTTGAACTGGACTATTTTTTTATACAAACAGATAGATATATTTCAAACTTTTATTGTAAATTCTATCGGAATTTGTTGAAATGAAAAAAAAAAAAGCACTCACCAGATTCAATATGCCTAACAGTGATGGGTAAGCTGCCTGTCGTTAGCGATTCCTGTCGTAGCTGACTGTACATTTTTGCCACTTTATCTTGATCCATATTCTGTAAAAAAAAACATGATCTTGCACTACAAAGTTTTCTAACATAATGGTCTACATATGACCTTATATTCTGACATACTGAAAATTATTTATTCATTACAGACTAGCTGTGCTCGTGACTTCGTCCGCGTGGAACCTAATGCAAAAGGCAGTTTTTCATGTACTGTCTTAGATGTTATTTATACATTATACAATATTATATCTTTGTTTTTTCGTATTTAACTCGGGCCGTCATTCAAATTACAATATCTTTTGATAGAGTGAAAACCGATTTCAATGAATAAAAAAAGTAAGTTAATTTTGAAGATATGCTTTATGATTTCTTTGATGTGGTTTTATTGTGAACACAATACTTTACTTTGATGGGAGGTCATACAAACAGACAGGCAGAAAGACATTTCTAAAAATGAATGTAATGTATTCTATTACTTATGTCTAGACACCTACAACATTTTTTTTTTTAATCGAAAAAGCACAGACACATTAGATTTAGTTACTTATTATAGATATATATTATATTCCTTAGATATAAAAATTTTTATAAAGATAACTGACTTGTAGTTTAGGATGTATATTCTCCCTCGAGTAGACAATATATTTCTTTAAGACATCTTGAGGTAAAATGAAATCCGGATCCGGTGCGTTCTCCTCCTCGAGCACTGTGCCTCGCTGTGTCGGGTGGTGCTTTATGTG
The DNA here is from genome assembly GCA_014332785.1 of Antheraea mylitta. Lineage (NCBI taxonomy): Eukaryota > Metazoa > Arthropoda > Insecta > Lepidoptera > Saturniidae > Antheraea > Antheraea mylitta. The sequence goes on from JACEII010000023.1 coordinate 355,981, forward strand.
CGAGCTCACTACAAATCTACACCAACACCGACATAGTTAATTATAAAAAAAATAATTATGAAGGTTTATTTAAATTATCATCTACCCGCTGTTCCACACAAGTAAGCATAAATAATTCATGTTATTTGAATATGAATAAGTGTGATGTTTATTAAAATTTTATTGGATATTTTTATAATCTATCAATTTCAAAAGACGAATACTTACATTCCTCGCGTATAACATAACAATTTTTTTTTTATATTACAGGAGGCAAACGATCAGTTGGGTCACCAGATGTTAAGTGATCTCCACCGTCCATAGAAACTTGCAACACCAGTGGAGTCGCAAGTGCGTTGCCAGCCTTTGTTTGGTGGAAAGGGTAAGGGGAGAGGAGTAGGGAGAGGCGAAGGAAGTGGTGGTGAGCCTCCGGCGTTCTCACTGACCGAACGAAACGCAACAATGCAAGCACTGTTACTTTACGTCAGTTTTCTGTGAGAGAGTGGTATTACCTGGGGGGAGCCGACCCATTCATGCTGAAGCCAGTAATAGCTTCAGCGTGGCTCTACTATCTACAAAATTTTATACAGTAAATTACCTTAACGTCTCTTTAAACCTAACTTTTATTATAAACGAGTACATTTTTTTATCTACTACACTTTCAAGCTTTAACTGTGTACTGGAATTTTGCACATATCGACGGGAAAAAGCGGATATGTCGTAACTTGCATTTTGGGCTAAATTAATTTTTACCATATTCTTGTACAAAAAAAAATACCGCTTCGAATGTTCTGGGTCTCGCTTTCCTAGAATTCAATTCTTCATCGATACCACCATGATTTTCTGCCTAGTTTTAGCACTACACATGAAAAATATTTAAGTTTTGAAATCGTTTTTTGGCTAATATAAAGGTGGATTATTCAAGTTACGACAATTTGCTTTCTTCCTTCGATATATTGTATAGGTATAGAAAAAATTATACACTACCTTTCGAACCTATATTGATGCTTCTTTAATTGATATAAATAGATCAAAAAAAGAATTGTTTATAGGATACCGAGCTAAGGTCATAAGGTTTTTTGACATCTTACACAAAAGGTCATGTGGTTTCTTTGGATCCCGAGCAAATGTAATGAGGTATCTTAACATCCTACTCAAAGGTCATGAGGTTTCTTGACATCCTACGCAAAGGTCATGAGGTTTCTTAACATCCTACTCGAAGGTCATGAGGTTTCTTGGCATCCTAAGCAAAGGTCATGAGGTTTTTTGACATCCTACGCAAAGGTCATAAGGTTTCTTGACATCCTATGCAAAGATCATGCGGTTCTTTGACATCCTACGCAAAAGTCATGAGATTCTTTGAAATCCTACGCAAAGGTCATAAGGTTTTTTGATATCTTACGCAAAGGTCCTGAGGTTTTTTGACGTTACAAGCAGAGGTCATGAGGTTTTTAACATCCTAAACATAGATTATGAGGTTTTAGGTTCACCTGGCAAGACGAGTATCGTTCATGGGGTCAGGTTCATCTCTCACCACACAGAGAATATCGAATCTCGAGAGGATCGGCTCCGAAAGGTTCACATTCTCAGAGAACGTTAGCGAGGCATCATAACGCCCTCCTATAGGATTGGCAGCTGCTATCACTGAACATCTGTAACCGTAAGATTTTTTTGTCAGATCTTTTAACCGAATCCGTTTAAATATATTACTTAAGTACGCCGGTTGGACGTTTTCCCGCTTTGATAATTAAACCTTGACAAATTATCTAAACCTTCCTCAAGAAACACTCCATTTACTGGTGAAAACCTCATCAAAAACAGTAGTTTTTGAGTGTATCGCGAACAGTGGCAGAGGACTATGTTTTATAACTATGTAACAATGATTTTATTTATAAAATAGCCATTTTAAGTTTTATTTTAACAATGTATAGTTTTGGCTTTAAGCAAAAAAATATAATAATAAAAAATTAAGATTGATAAGAATATACTCATGCATATACAAATAATCATATTATAATATTTTTCGATTATTGTATACTAGCCTCTGCCCGCGACTTCGTTCGCGTGGAATAGATACACTAACACGCAGCAGTTCTCAAAAGGAAAAAACATCCCGATTTTGAAACATTTCTCATCTGGGCTTCGCTCCTATTAATCTTAGCGTGATGATATATAGCCTATAACCATTCTCGATGAATGAGCTACATAATATTGAAAGAATTATTCAAATCGGACCAGTAGTTCCTGAGATTACCCCCTACAACGCCACAACATCACAAACTTTACCTCTTTATCTAATACCTTTAAACGAGCAATTCTTGTATATTTTTATATTTGTATATATTCAGGATCTCGGAAACGGTGTCATTTATCTCCGTGAAACTTAGTATGTAGGTAGTTTCGGGGACGATAAATCAATCTAGCTAGATTTTATTCATGGAAAACTTTTTTGTAAATGTTTTTTAAAGAACCGAGCTAGGCTCGGTAGCCCAGGTACTAATATTAGTATAGATGAGAGATGATGATATAGTAATAAGTCTGGTTAAGTACTCAAATTCATTGTCTCTTATGTTCAGTTTTCTGTTAATTATCACTTTTAAATAAAACATGAACTGTTTCATTTCAATATTAACTTGCCATATTTAAAAACTATTATATTGTCAACCCATATAAGGCCTCTTTCGTTTGTTGGCGGATTTACTTGTTACTTGGTAACAAAAAACGGGGAAAAAACTATATATCATCGATCGTGAGCAATAAATAATATAAAAACAGAGAGTTTTAAATAATAGTGCCAACCTACCAGATACTTCAATCCTCATTTTTTAAGGTATATAAGCGTACAACACGACGTCTAAGGTCAGTTTATTTAAGAACACACTACACTACACACACAGTAAGAACATAAGTTTTTTATAGTACAGAATTTTATTTTTCTACAGGCAATTAATTTCTTGGAACACCTTATATAAGATGATATAAAGTTTAAATTAGAAAAAAGTGGGTGTGATACGCAGCGTCATCGACCTCAGCGTGACGGTTCACTAATGTTCGATATGCCTAAAGTTTTTATATCATAAACCAAAAACAAGAAACGCGTGGTTTACCTTGCGTGTAGTGAGGTGACGATACCGGCTTTCGATATCGATATTGATTGCTGCTCCATCGCCTCGTGTATCGACGTACGGTCTTGATCGTTCATCTTATCGAATTCATCAATTAAACATACCCCACGATCGGCGAGGACCAGAGCTCCTGCTTCTAGAGTCCAATCCCTAGTCGATAAAATTACCGATAATTAATAAAATAAGAGTAAAAAAAGTGTAAACAATATTCTTAACCGATAATAATTTAGAACAGGTTAAGAGTAGCTAGTCAATAGTATGGACATTGGGTTACTAGTAAGATCGTCTGGTCAATAGTATGGTTGTTACTGCATGATTTATTCAGAACATATTTTTGGGATTCTTTTACTAGGGTAATCTATACATTTTTTGAAGTGTTTTAGTGTGTGTAATACGATTATACCAATTTATATAAGTACAGTTCAATAGTAGCTAGTCAATAGTATGGATAATGGGTTATAAGTACGATCGTTTGGTCAATAATATGGTTGTTGTGCATGCTTTTTTTCAAAAACTACGTGCCCACCCTTTGAGATTCTTTTACTGTATAAATTTAAAGGATATATTAAAATGTTAACTAAAGTGTAAACAAAATAAAGACACCATTGTAATATACTTATATACACGATAATTGTGTTTTTTTTTTATATATATTTAATAATGTCTGATTATTTTTTAACGCTATTAAATCGAAAAAGATATTATAATAGCTCTCTAACGATATTACATATCAAGAGTTTATCCTCTATCATAATATCGATAGAAGTAGAAAGAAGAACTATTTTAACAATATCAACTTTCTCTTTGAATAAAGTTTTTATGAATGTTTAAAAGTTTTGTTATATCCAATCCAGTAGTTTCTATCAATGCTTCTTTTGTTGTTTTGTTAGATCCAAAAATACATTTAATATAGCTTTAGGAAAAATAAATGAATACCGTGCCCAATACATTCGATTAAGTAATTTTAAATATACTAATTAACTGATCACCTTGTGGTAGGATTTTTTCTTACATAAGCAGTCAAACCGACGGCACTGGCACCTTGACCTGTAGTAAAGACAGCTCTTGGTGCTATCTGTAAAAAAAATGGAATCCTCTGTTGAATCGAATCTATTGTTGCTTTATGAGAAATGTTGAAAATTAATTTCCATAATTTTTCTGTCATCTACAAATATACAAACACATTTTTATTATGATAAAAATGGAATATGAGTGATATTTTTAATATACTTTCATTCCTAAAAGACACCTTCTGTACTTTACAATTGAAAATAAATTTCAAATAACTTCAATGTGATAAATAATCATATAAAGAAATTACTGTAATGATATTGATAGATCTAATGTAAATGTAATGTCAAACAAATCACCTTTTCTGTGTATTTCAGAAACTGAGATTTAGCTGTTCCCGGGTCACCGCAAATTAATACATTTATATCGCCTCTTAATTTATGTTTTTCGCCTGAAATAAGCATATCATAATAAACCATATTTAAAGATTATAAAATTATTATATGTAGACCATAGACAAATATTCACATTTACAAAGCAATTTCATCTATAGAGGTCCACACATATTTATATCATTCAGAGTATTATCTTTTCAGACAAATATTTGTAAGTTTTTATACAATATTAACAAATTATCTGATAATAAAGCATTTTTTTTATATCATAGGAAGCAAACGTACAGGTGGGTCACTTGATGCTAAGTGATCACCACCATCCATAGACACTTGCAAACACCAGATGAGTCGCAAGTGTGTTGCCAGCGTGTGTTATGGGGGGGGGGGGGGAAGGAAGGGAAGAGGAGAGTGGGAAAATGAGGAAAGGTTCGGCGCTTTCACTGACCGAATGAAATGCAACAATGAAAGCACTGTTACTTCACGTCGGTTTTCTAGAGAGTACATATAAATGATACAGGTAATACATATAATTACTGTGTTATAGACGAATTCAGAGTAAATCAAACTTGTAGGAGCTTTGGGATCATAGTAGTGAAAGTCTAGACTGAGTTGGACAGCGTAATGACACCCGGAGTGCGTAAAATAAACTATTTATTAATATGCCCATCTAAGGTATTTATACGCAATATTTCATTTGTTTGGACGACAATCTATTTACAATATTACAAAAGTTGCAACCAGTCTGTCAAAGAGAATGATATACTCGGTAACTACAGACTTTTTAGTTATTAAAACGTACTTGAAACATATTAATCAGTCTGCCGTAAGATTAATCTGTAAATTGTTCTTATGTCAATCATACAAATACATGAACTGACTAGAATAACATTGTTAAAATTAATTTACTGTATCCATTACATTCTACCATTTACCCTAAATCCACTAACGCACTAAATCATTGATTATACATTCACCAATGCATTATATCCTTTAATCTACACTTAGGTGTTCTAACAATTATTATATATCCAAATTTGCACTTGATAATTTTTTCTACATACACCAGTACCTCCTTTAAACTTTTTTTTTTTTTTTTTTTTAACGTGGGGAAATCCCTTATGGATACCCACCCTCTCGGGGGAAAGGATGAGTTATGTCCGACTCGCACGGACTAAAACCCCACGGTGTACCGACAGACCGTGATGTTGGGGCGGCAAGGGATCGTTCTACGCTATTCCCCTTGAATAGCCGCCCCAACGTAACCTACATTCACCAATCATTATCATCATCATTACCCTTATCCCACTTAAGTAGGGTCGGCACAACATGTTTTCTTTTTCCATTCTCTCCTGTCAGATGTCGTCTCAGTATTTACACCTTTTACAGACATATCGTTTTTCACACAGTCCATCCATACCTTTTTCGGTCTTCCTCTACTCGTATATCCGTCCACTATCATACTCAACACTTTTCTAGTTACATGGTTTTCATCTCTTCTCATGCACTTCTCAACTTCTGTCACCGGTGCTATTTTCAAACTTCCTCTGATATACTTATTCTTAATCTTATCCATTCTAGTCACACCACAAATCCACCTTAACATTCGCATCTCTACCACATGTAATTTTCTCTCATCCGTTTCTTGCGTAGCCCAGCACTCAGATGCATACAGCATGACCGGTCTTATCATAGTTTTATAAAACTTCCCCTTAAGTTTCAGAGGCATTCGTGGATCACAAGCTACCCCAGACACATTTCGCCATTTCATCCTTCCTACATTTATCCTATTCCTCACGTCCTTATCAATGCCACCGTCATTTGTATCAATGAACCGAGATACCGAAAATTGGAGCAGGCTGGTAAGGATACACCAAGTAGGCTATAGGAGAAAAACTAGATGTACCACCGAAATCGCAAAACAAATGTTCAGTTTTTGTTCTACTAATTTTCAAACCAACATTCTCCAGTCTTTCGCGCCATTTTTCCAGCTTGCTCTGGACCTCTGCAGCATCTTCTCCGATAAGAACTATATCATCAGCAAACAGCATACACAAGGTGTCTCCTCCTGTATGTCTGATGTTAACGCATCCATAACAAGAAGGAATAAATAAGGGCTTAAAACTGAACCCTGGTGCAAACCTACGGCCACATTGAAATTATCGGTAACTCCAGCCGCTGACCTAACGTGTGTTTTGGCATGACTGTACATACAACGAGTAAGGTGTACATACTTCCCCGGCATTCTTTTCTTTTTCAGAGTCCTCCACAGAACATCACGGGGTACTCGATCATATGCTTTCTCCAGATCAACAAATACCATATGTAAATTCTTATGTACATTCATCAATGTATTCCATAATTTAATCTACATACACCAGTACATTCTGTCCTTTAATCTACATTCACCAATGCATTCCATAATTTATTCTATATACACCAGTACTTTCTCTCCTTTAACCTACATTCACCAATGTATTTCGTAATTTATTCTACATACACCAGTACATTCTCTCCTTTCTACATTCACCAATGTATTCCATAATTTATTCTACTTACACCAGTACATTCTCTCCTTTAACCTACATTTACCAATGCATTCCATAATTTATTCTATATACACCAGTACTTTCTCTCTTTTAACCTGCATTCACCAATGTATTCCATAATTTATTCTACATACACCAGTACATTCTCTCCTTTAATCTACATTCACCAATGTATTCCATAATTTATTCTTCATTCAGCAATGTATTCCATAATTTATTCTACATTCACCAGTACATTCTTTCATGTACCATATATAATTCATTTTATACTTTACTATAGACTAATGTATTTTTCAAACGTCCTGTAAACATTTTTGAGGGACATCTTATTTTATTATGAAACTATTCTTTGTTTTTAGCACCATGTAACTTTTGATTTCAACAATTATTACTTTTTGTGCAGGTCGTACAAAATATTCCATGAAAAGATTTTAATTCAGATGACTAGACTGAATCACATTACATAGCGTTATTTTATACTGTAGCACAGTATGTTCTTTTTGCAGTGAAGTTTTTTACCTGGATTTTTAGGTTCCCCACCAAAAAGCGCTAACGCAAGACCTCTCTTAATATACTCATATCCGTATATAGAAGGTGCTATACTCTGGACGATTCTCTCTCCGATTTGTGGATCCTTTGATAGCTTAATTATGTTGGCGATGTCTTCATCGGTTAGGGATTCAACTATATGCTTGTTATCCTTCACAACTATGTAATTGGCTATAATAACCGTTGCAAACACTGGGAAACCCTGTCAAAAAGTATTTTTAATAATATTAATTTCACAATTGTAATACAGTTAAAAAAATTGATTACCCATCACGGGACGCCTGGCAGATGTGAAAAGTTATATACATAAAAGAACAGATTACGAGAGGAATCAGTTATGGCATAATGGCAAGATAAAACATTACGATTTTGTTCCATAAAATAATGACTGTTTATTTATTTTATTACATAAATATTCATTTTTATTAAATACGAAATAGAAAAATTCAACTAGGCATAGGCGCGGTGCTTTTGGTGGCATTTATCAAAGGGCGCTAAGTCGTCGGCGCATGTCGCGTAACATTAATATAACGAGTGGCCGACAAAACAAATTGAATCTTATGATCATACAGATAGGGTTGCAAATATTTTTAAGTATTTCGTTAATAGTGCAAAGTTCGTGTTTTGCGTCGCCACGTCGCTGAGCTAGTAATCAGGTTTACCCGCGCCTATAGATGTTTCACATCAAAAATAAAATGAAATCATTTTTATAAACCTATTTGTATATATATCAACATTTTTAGTTCGATGTTGAAGTATCTATGATGTAAAAACGCTAAGCTAAACTAAATGAGAAGGAGTTTCGAGACTCATACAGAATATTTTCAACTTATGGCAAACAAAAGTTTTTTTTAAAAGTAAAACTTCTAATGAGAGTGCTTTGAAATTCTGATCGGCAACCCTTTTGTCTGACAAAACGTGGTGGGGGCAGACACTGTATCCGATACAGTGGGCGCAGTGTCTCGCTTGCCTTCAAGTATTGGAGAACAATGAGACATACACTCTTCTCTCTTTCTTTTTGAAGGTTTCACTTTATGTGTGTAAACTACACACACGTATTTTTATTTTCTAATGACTGTCTGTCTGTCTGTTTGCGTGAACACCCATCACTGCTAAAGTACTGTTTTTATGATAGAGCCTTTTTTCACGAGAAAATTATAAAGCATATCTTTGAGTAACATTTAGTCTTTGTTTCATTGAAAGGGGTTCGGTATATCAAAAGTTATTGTAATTTTTTTTTCGATCTGATTATGCTACTGACCTAGCAAGATTTTAAAGGCTTCACCGGACTACTGTTAGGTTGATATTGTAATTGTAATGAGGACGCGACTTAAGTACGAGAGAAAAGGAGATAGTAATTAGACTTAATACATTTAGATTTATTAATCAATGTTTTGTACATCAAATTCCACACAGACTATTTACTATTATAAAACGTGAACGAACCTGTTCAGTGTTCAATGATCCATCGTAATTGTTGGTGTATATCCCGGTAAGATCGACTTCATCTCCGGGTTTACATCGGTCACACAGATCTGCCAGGAGGATGCAGTCTTTGCTCCGGGGAATACGGCCAGCAGGGATCCGTCCCGGTGACTCTTGGATAGTAACTTTCTGATAGTTACGGTAAACCGTTTGCTCCATATTCACCTTTAATTTGTTTATTTTCAATCAATTTCACACATATTTTTCTAATTTTACCTTTATTTCATCTAAATTAAATCCCATGAAGCATTTTGGTAGTCCGACTTAGTGGTAAAATTTGTAATTTGTAAATTCGGAGTAAGATAAAAGTAACGGACATAGTAGCTCGCATCGAACATTTGAAATGGACATGGCCAGGATATATGGACAGGCGTTGCAAACTGAATAAATGGAGTAAGCAAGTACCTTTATGGTAACCCAAGGGAGGACACAAGAATACAAGGACGTCGGAGACTAAGATATAGTGACGACATCCGCTTAACCTTGGGTCCCAATTGGACCAGAGTCGCAGATAACAGGGCTCAATGGAGAGAGCTGGAGGAGGCTTATGCCAAGAGGCACACCGAAATGCGAGATATTATATATTTAAATAGCTTGTAACATATACTTTGTAACGTATTCGGAAATAAAAAGGCTTTATTCTTATTATTATTTTAAGTCGCATGACATCAAGAGGTGGTTTACCATTATTTTTAATTTTCTATATAGATAAAATAGGAAATCGTTCTTTTTTTTTAAATTAAATTGATTAGTGCACTAGAATGAGTTATCATCCAATGAAATTGAAAACAATACTTGTGGAAAATGAAACAATCTATAAAAAAGATTTGACATGATTGCTTGCTTAGTCGATTCCTTTAAAATTTATTCGAAGTTAAAGTTCAACCCCAAATGGTAAAAGTTGACTATAAACTATAATATTTTTCTCATTCGAGAAGATATTATAGTGATAACTAAAGAAAAAAAAATCGAGACGTCACGGAACTAAATTGTTTTGTATAAGTTATATGCATAAAAGCACAGATTACGACAGGAATCACCTATGGCATAATGAAAAGATAAAGCGTTACAAATTTGGTCCATATAATAATGACTATTTATTTAATTTATTACATAAATATTATTTTTCATTAAATACAAAAATTCAAATAGGCGCAGATGCAGTGTGTTCGGCGGCATTTATCAAAGGGCCGTATCGCGTAACACTAGTAGAACGAATGGCCGACAAAATACTTTGTATTAGGGATGTGAGTTTAATGAAAAAAATCGATTAATTAGGAATCGATTTTTCTTTTTTTAAATAATAATCGATTTGTTGAAAATCGATTTTATTGAAAATAAATAATCGATTTTTTCAAAAATCGATTTTTATAATATTTAAAAATAGACATGCTTTCCATATTCCTATAATAAACCTAAAGATTTAAAATAACAATTTATCAGATTAAGAATCCAATAAAATGATACGTATCAAAAATAACCAGTTCAAAACAAAATAAAAGTGAATGTTCCTTTAAACTTTCAAGGTAAATAATATAGAAACTAAATACCATAGAAATTTTCAGTACTATTAAACATTATATCGTAATAAAAATGAAATGACAAACATCCTAACAAAATGACAACATTATTAATTCTAACTGTAAAATTCAAAACAATGAAGTTCTCTTTTAAATTTTCATATTAATCATAGTGTGACTGAGAAAATTAAAATTGAAGAATTTTTTTTATTGAATAATTTCAATAATAATTTATAGTTTTGTAAACTTATCAATGTCGAGTTTACCATAAGACATTTTTAGTAAACATGTTGTACTCGCATGAGAGACCTTTTTAGTTTTATTGAAAGTTTTAATTTTACAGAGAGCGGTATTTGGCTGTCATAAGAAACACAACAATCATTATAAGATATAGTAACTCATGTTACTTGTAAGGCAGTGGGATGTTTTCATTCTATGTTCTTTTTAAATTTGTAGTTTCACTACAAATTTTTTCATTCTATCGAACAGGACATGCATATTACTGTGGTATTATTCTTTTTCGTTATGAAATACTTTCGCCAGCCGCTTTTAGGTGTTTTGCGGCTAGAAAACATTTTAAATTTTTACAAACATATTATCTCACTATGCTCACTCTTCAATTGTAAATAATAATTAACTTATTTTGTGTTTTTTTCATCAGTCGCATAGATGTTTATAAAAATCGATTAAAATGCGTAATTTATATAATCGATTTTCAAAAAATCGATTAATATGAAAATAAACATCGACAATAAAAAATCGATTATAATAAAATAAAAATCGATTTAAATAAAAATCGATTATTTTTTAACATCCCTACTTTGTATCTTATGTTTATACAGATAGAGTTGCAAATGTTTTTGAGTATTCCGTCAATAGTGTAAATTTCGTGTTTTGCGTCGCTACGCCAACGATCAGGCTTACCCACCGCCTATAGATGTTTCACATCAAAAATCAAAAGCTTTTTTGCCCCACCTCTAATTATGTCTTTTGAGTAACTATGGAAATACACGGACAATAGTTTTACCGATAATAACTAACTCACCATAAAAGGTCCCAAGCTCTGACACTCCGGACATGATCCGGGCTTCAGTTCTGAATTCTGTGATTGTACGAATGGCCCCAAGATATATCCACACCGGTTACAGTCATATTTGACAACGGAGAGTTGTGGCAACACTCCGGTGGTGGCTGTAATAACTCCCACAGTCCTCACAAGTTGGTTCAGGTGGAGCTTCCGGAACGTTCTGAGCTCTTCAATGAGTGGCAGATCTGATATTCGTACGTGAATTTCTGATGTGACACGTTCGTAACTAGGGAATATCTGTAGGACGATGTCCTTCGCTACCTGTGATGATATCATTCATTTTTTTTTATATGGGGATCAATGTGTTTACATCATCATATCAGCATGTATCATCAACAGTACAATTGTATTGAATTATACTTTTAAATTATTTTTTATGTCAGTCATGTTCAAACACTACGTTATGTAGCACATTATAGACTAGTTGATGCTAGCGACTTCGTGTGCGTTATTATAACAATATATTCCGTGTACATATAGGAGCAAATGTAATAGAATACATTGCTTACAACATTTATTTGTTACTAATGATATCCATTTACCTCTCCTCTTCTACAGTTGTTCTTCTTCTATTTTATTTTTGGCAACCAGTCTTCTATTTAGTAGACCATTACTGCCATTGTCAAGTGAGTAACAAGTTACAAGTTTATTGATATAACTTCAATGAACTAACAAGACGGTGGCCATCTTGTTAGAACTCTCTTGGGAGTTTTTGTGGCAAGTCAGAATCCATGCTCCGTGGTATTACTTCCGATCCACTTCACTTGTACACAATAACTAAACTATATTACGTAAAGCACCACCAACGTTACACAATACAGAGCCAAATAACACAAGATTATGGATAAAATATAAAGACCACTACATGGCATTCCAAGATCCCGCTGAAAACTCTCTACAGTTGTTCTGTCATCGCTTACCCAATTTTACATAGTGTAATGTTTTCAAAAATCATAGTGTTTTAAATATTTTAGATAAGGTCAGATGCCTAAGGGGTAAAACAGAAAAAAGATGGAAATCTATTCCGTAATTTTTGCATGATGCGCGCACGACAAAACAGTAGGTGATAGAGCCACGTTGAAGCTATTATTGGTTTCAGTCGGGTCGGCTCGCCCGAGGTACTACCACCCTCTCACAGAAACACCGACGTGAAGTAAGAGTGCTTGCATGTTGCGTTTCGTTCGGTCAGTGAGAACGCCGGAGACCCATGTTCCCTCCCCTTCCCTCTCCTCTCCCTTCCCCTTTTCCTTTCTCTCCATTCCCCCAAACACAGGCTGGCAACGTACTTGCGACTGCTCTGGGGTTGCTAGTGTCTATGGACGGCGATAATTGCTAAACAACAGGTGACCCGCCTGTTCGTTTCCCTCCTATATGATATAAAAAAAAATACTATCCATTTATATATAAAAACAGATTATTAAAATACTTGACCTAACCTAACAATCAAACCTCACTAGCACAAACCCTGGCCATGGAAAAACCTATAATATTATGACTTAATCCTCACTTCTACACTGTATTCAAGTAAAATGAGAGTAATAGTGTAAGTGACAGACAATAGAATAAACTCAAAAGAACTTTATAAATATTTTAAATTCTTGCATCTAAAGAAAGTTACATTATCTGCAGGTAACACAGCCTGTATTTAATTTTTTTAAATTCATATTAACGTAAGCAAAGGCGCAGGTAAAAGTTAGTATTATACAAAACATAACTACAGATAATAACAAACCTCATCGAATATTTGTAACATTTGAAACGGTGCTTCTGGTAGGAAGTACGCGAGCACTTGCTCTCTCCGAGCTAGCACATCAAACTCTACATGGAACGAAGCCTGATTGTATTCACACATACGTCGTATCCTGTCTTTGAATACAAACTGGCCTTTACTATTTGTGTAGGTGCGGAGGAAATTCTTGAATCTAGAATACAATAAACGTTGATTGATATAGGTTTGAATCTTCACAAGTTAAATCTTTCAGCATTGATATATATAAAAACCCAAGATTGTAGTCCGGTGAAACTGTTAAGACTTTGCTAGGTTAATAGCGTAGTCAGATCGTAAAAAAAAACAAGATTCACACTCAAGGCCTCAAAACCTTCTACACAAAATAAGCCAACTATTAAAAATTATGTACTCATTTGAAATACTCGTAGTCTCGTGTAGCTTGCGTCCTTGTACAAACAACTTTAAACCATTCAGGTAAGGTTGAATTTGCAAAATTATAAATTTATCGCATAACTCTAACCACATATATTATATTGGCGATTTTTCGCGGCCGGTTTTGAACGTTACTTTTTTTTTCGAGAACATTGTGATAAAACCATAGTAAAAAAGTTTATGTAGGTGGTAGAGCCACGCTGAAGCTATTACTGGTTTCAGCATGAATGGGTCGGCTCGTCCGGGGTAGTACCACCCCTCACACAGAAAACCGACGTGAAAAGCAGTGCTTGCATTGTTGTATTTCGTTTTGAGAGCGCCGGAGGCTCATCTCCCTTCCTCTTTCCGTTTTTTTCCCCTCCCCCCTCTCCCATATACAGACTGGCAACGCTCTTACGACTTCCCTGATGTCGCTAGTATCTATGGACGGTGGTGATCACTTAACATCACGTGACCCACCAGTTCGTTTGCCACCTTTGATTTACAAAAGTTTTTCTAAGTGTGCCTGGATTAGTACTATCCTCAAGTTGGTGTGTTCTGACACACGTACTTAACAACAGAAAAGATTGTGCTCAAAAAGTTTTATCCTTAGCGTTATTTTTTTATAGGTTCCAATTAAGCTGTTAATCTAAAAGATTAAAAAACTTGAAGTCTTGTTATAAAAATAAAACTTTAAAAAGTTTTTAATGAAATATCTGTAACTAATTTTTTAACATTTTTAACTAGCTGGTGTACACTCCAAGGTGCCAACGCAGAGTTGAAAAAATAATGTTAAATTTAAAGTGCTTCTTTATTAAATTTATAAAAATAAAAGTAACCTAAGTTACTCCTTATAACAATGGCTATCTGCTAGTGAAAATTCCGTGAAAATCAATCAAACGGCTTGTAGATTAATCGATACAGACAGATCAAGTGTTTAAAAACTATTTTGTTTTATCCCACAATGGTGGCAAGCAAGCATGCAGGACTTCTGATGTTAAGCAATCACCGCAGCCTAAAGATATTATGTTTATATATTATACCTTATAATATTTTCATTTCTATTTAAAGCTAATAAAGCAGTTATTTATTACCTCTTTATTAATCGAAGAGCAGCATAATTGCTGATACGTATATATCAGTCAGACAGTTTAAAAATTTTAGCATACAAAAAATCTTTCAAATGCAGCGAAAAAGATTCTCTCGAAATTTGAGTTATTAATTTTAATCCTAAGTACGTTTTTTTATTTTATTTTAAATTTTAACCATATGAAACGTATTTCAAATTCCTCTAAGTTTTTTTTTTACTTTCCAAGCTCGTCCAAGATCCCATGATAATTTTACGCTAACTCAAGTTGTGTTAATTATATCAGGTCTAAAAGTCACTTTCCCCCTTTTTTCGCATATTTTGTTGAACATTAAGAAAATGCCTCATTTTACCAAAAGGTGCATAAAGAAAAGTTACGGGAAATTAAATAAAATAAAAATAGTCCTCATCCTTATATCACTAAAATGTACCGTTTTGAAGAAAACATGATGAAAAAATGGTTGAAAAATATGCACTTACCGATTAGCAATCTCTGTTCTAGGCCCCAACATAGAAACCCATTCCTTAGTTGTGTATCCTTTTGTGTCTTCTAGATTTTCTATACTCTCAATGCCTTCTTCAACTTCCTCTGTGGTTCCCATGGCCGCCTTCTCAGCAGCACGACGACGTTTAGCACGAGGTGCATCAGCATTTTCATCATCCGACTCATCTGCATATAATAAATTAGTCTAAAAGAGTGTTTCCCAACCTTTTTTAGGCCATGCCTCACCTTAACATTCCTAAAATGTGTATGTCCCTCCACACATAATTTTTAATATTTTGAAACCTTTTAAAGTTGTTGTGGTCCCTAAGGAAATATAAATGATAAGTTTTAGGAAGAAATCACTATGAAATTGTTATCAAAATATCGTAAGTAAAATTTCAAAACATATAATGAAAAACTTACTTGATGACTCAAATTACCCAGTTGATATTTTGGTAACGACAAAAAAAATTATACCTAATAATTATTTACGACATTTGTTTAAGAATTTGCCTTTTTTTGTTATATTTGTCACCGATATCTAGCATTGCATTTAAATAACCCAAAGCGAAAGGGTTAAAGTCGTATCTAGTCCATTTCTAAATTGCCCCCCTGTGGGTCGTGGGCCCCACGTTGGGAAACACTGGTCTAAAACTATGATATACTACAGTGTATATTATTGGGGCCATACTAATGAATGGTGATAGTACTATTGACCAAGTGTCAGTACTATTGGCCTGTACTAAATTACTATTAGTTATATACCATCCTAACTAATCTTATACATGAGATTATGAGTTTGCTTACTAGCCTTCCATACCTTAAATTGTTAATCAATCAGCATGAAATCACAGTAGTCTCATGAAGCTGTAAAGACCTTGCAAGGTCAATAGCGTAGTCAGTTCGAGAAAAAAAAAATGAAATTGCATAGACATTGTCAAGGGTATAAAAATAGAATAGAACATAAGAAATCTCTCATCAAGAAAACCCTACTACTGTTTCCGAGGTATAGAACAACCTATATATATAGATGGCGGAAACCCCAAATAAAAGCTATTTATATGTTTAATATTGATGGGGCATTTAAATTATTACTCAGTTCATCATATTATAATAACAGAATGAATCGATCGTGGTTTAAGAGATAATAACAACATAGCGGATATTATGTACTTAATCATTTTTCTTTACGATTACTTTCACCAACAATAGAAATATAATATTACATCAAGTCATTTACAGAGATATACAGTTAATGCAGAGTCTAGTAGACAGCAGTAGGTACCGACACAACTAATTTAATCATTTACGATAATACAATAATAGGCACTATTTTGAAACAGGGAGAGGCGCCGCTAGACGCGACTCACGCTAGACCACGGGAATATATTTATTTAATTATTTATTTTTTTGGAATTTTTTTAAAATTTTTATTTCCTCACGTACTTTTTCTCATACTTGAAAAAAATTGTACATTAAAATGTATCGGAAAGGTGCGGACGCTAGAGCACCGCGAAAGTAAGTAGGTAGGGCGCGACGCAAAACAGAGGCACACGCACACATACAGACAGGCGAACACAGCACTAGCGCGAGCCGCCGGACCCGCCCGATTGAAATATACACAAATATAAATTATGAGCCGACACAGAGACTTAATCCCATCACATTGCGACGCACACCTATTCATTACCACTTCAATTTTATCTCTTACATACGTTATCATTAACGGAATACTTTAAATCCAACATAAAATGAAGGAACGCGCGCGGACACGACCGCCGCCCCCTATACGTTATTTATCATCATTACATTACATTACATAGTATATAAAACAAAGTCCCCCGCCGCGTCTGTCTTTCTGTTCGCGATAGACTCAAAAACTCCTGAACGGATCTTCATACGGCTTTCACCAGTGTATAAAATAATTCATGAGGAACATTTTAGTATATAAACATGCCAGGGTTTTGTATAGATTGGTTGAAATATAACGAAAATTGTGGGACAAGTCGGAAAAAGTCAAACCGCTTGGGAGTTTTCATAGAAAACGCTGCATAATCCTTTTGAGATATAACAATGTTTGTTGGGTAAATGTAATAAGGTTTACTTTTGTATGTATAGATTAAAATAAAAGAAAGTGATTTCCATTACAAAATGTATTGACGACTTTATTTAATGACAATGACATGATAAATTTTTCTTTTTGTTTTTAGCCAGGTGTAAATAATGAAACAACAGAAACAAAATAGATTTACAAAAAAGTCTGTGAGATTTATCTATCTATATTCCAAGGATAGCCCATTATATGTTCTGAAATAGGTGAAATACAATTTTTTTTGCTGTTTACCAGGAAAACTCTTTACAGCTTCATCGAACTACAGAGGCGAGCGCTGAAGGCACTCAGACGATTTGGGATGCTTGGGCGACTAACTTAAGGGTGCACGGCACACCTCGGCTTGGGCTGTCACCTGTTTTGTACAAAAATCGCGACCTATCTAAGCTAACCTAAGCTAAGTTATCTAGAGTTATTGAAACATGCATGTGTACCAAGCATGCGTGCCTCAAGAACTCCTATATGTATTTTGTGTCGGAAAAAATCCTCTAAACTACATAGGATAGGATAGGTAGGATACGGAAAAATAAGGGTAGAACTCTTTGTCGTTCATTTCTCTGAAAAAGAAAAACAGCGTGTAAGCGTGTAGGCGTGCACGTGTGTATAGATGATGTGTGTGATGTTGTAATAGTGATGTAAGGTTTTGTGACACTGTATCGCGTGAGCAGCGCAGTCAAGGGCACCACGCCGAGGGAACGGACCTAGGCTTGAGCCGCTGTCGAGGGGGGCCTAATCTGGTGACATACAATTCTATCAACTTAAATACGTTTTATGCATATTCTTAACTCTATTCTATTAATCATCATAATCACGTGTCACGGTGTTTGTGTTCGAAGTCCTTCGAAACGGCTAGATCGACTTTTATGAAATTTTGTAAGATATGAGGTACCAAATGTAGGTATGAGAATAGGTCATATAATAAATTTTATACCTGTAGGTGATAAGGGTACCTCTATCCAGACGTTTTAAAAACATTTTTTGACTATTCGAAAGATATTTAGACGGATACAGTATTAATACTTATCAACTGAAAAATGTTACATTAAGAATTTCAAGCGTCTTAAAATCTTTTAAAAATTGCATTTTTTTTGGTGTATTTAGGTAAGTTGATAGCTACTAAATTAATTATTATAATGGAACTTTTTTGTTTCGTGTTGTGATTTAATAGAATTGATTAGTCTAAGCGTTTGATTTGCCAGAGCTTATTCTATAAAATTGATATACGTATCTTGAAGTTTTTTGTAAGTTAAAAAGATACGTACTTATTTTGTAGCTAAAACTGATATATAAATAAGTATACATAACAATTTCATTATACCTCGGCGAAGATCTAACATAGGATGCAGTACGCCATCTGCCAAAAGAGTTCGTTTGAGAAGAAGCAACGAAGATGATCGAGAAAGGGATGTTAAACAGATAACCGTCGTGAAACAACAGTGCTTGCATTGTTGTGTTTCGTTCGGTCGGTGAGAGAGCCGGAGGCCCACGTCCTTTCCTCTTTCCTTCTTTCCCTTTCCTACCCCTCCCCCTTCTCCTATATACAGGCTGGCAACACACTTGCAACGTCCCTGATGTCGCTAGTGTCTATGGACGGTGGTGATCACCTAACATCACGTGACCCACCAGTTCGTTTGCCTCCTTTGATATAATAAAAAAAAAAAAAAAAAAATGTTCGTTTATTTTTGGATCCTGAAAGGCATATTTACAAAAGAGAAAGAGAATCATCGGTGGAACGCACTATTCGTTTATCATTGGACCATGAAAGGCATGTTTCGAAAAGGGCACGAGAATCGTCGGTTGATCGCACAGGTCATTTATCGTTGGATCGTGAAATACATGTTTCCCAGAGAGCAAGAAAATCATCGGAGCATCGCACATTTCGTTTATCGTTGGACCGTGAAAGACATGTTTCCCAAAGAACGCAAGAATCTTCAACGGATCGCACAAGTCGTTTATCGTTAGACCGTGTTAGGTGAACACTCAAAGAGAAGCAGAGACGTCTGAAGACAGACAGTTCCGTTTACGTTGCGACCGTATGCGCTACAGAAATTTAAGGAATAATACCCAGAATAATAGCTGTAGAACGGAAAATACTAATAGATGGTCCAATAAAGAATATTCTGCAATGAATTACGATTCGACAATTGATTACAGAAACGATCCAGTGATATATATGGGCTCTCCTTCTATTGTTTGTCAATACTGCTCAGCTCTAAGATGGAAAGATGAGTCCAAGGGTATATGTTGATCCAATGGTAAGGTTAAACTAGACGACATAGTTGCACCACCAGAACCTTTAAAATCGCTCCTAGAAGTGAATCACGAAAAACATACAGAATTCATACGGAATATTCGTCAGTATAATAATGCTTTTTGGATGACATCATTCAAAAGCCGACGGGTGGTTGAACGCGGTCTTATGCCAATATTTAAAGTCCAGGGACAGGTTTACCATCTTGCCGGCAGTCTTCTACCATACCGACCTGATGACCATAAATTTTTACAGCTTTATTTTATTGCTGATCCAGAAATTCAAACAGCTAATCGATGTAATATTAACGGTATTACTTCAAAAGTATCACTTGATATCTCTATAGTTAGGTCATTGCAAGACATGTTGCACACACATAATAAATATGTACAATCTTTTAAAACTACAATGGAAAGTGTTTCTCATGATGTCACAGATTACAGTGTAGTTATACACGCCAACAAAGTACCTAAAGGTGAGCATAGTCGACGATATAACTCCTCGACAACAAGCGACGTAGCAGTTGTGATTGCTGGACAACAATTCGACAAAAGAGATATTCTACTACGAAGTCGTGACGAGAATCTGCATAAAATTTCGGAAATACATCGCTCATATGACAGCTTACAATATCCATTAATGTTTTGCTGGGGTGAAGATGGGTATTCAATTGATATTCCACAAGTTAATCTTATTACAAGAGAACCAGTACAAAAGAAAGTTTCATGTATGAATTACTATTGTTATCGTTTAATGGAACGTGAGTGCTATTATAATGTTTTACTAAGATACGGCATGTTATTTAATCAGTATGTGGTAGATCAGTATGCTAAAATTGAATCGGAACGGTTGGCTTTTATACGGGACAACCAAACAAAATTACGGGTTGAAAGCTATGTTCATTTGCAGGACACTTTGCATTCAACTGAGCATAGCAATGATATCGGTCAACTGGTAATATAACCATCACCGTTTACTGGAGGACCGAGGTATTTCCACGAAAAGAGTCAGGATGTAATGACATACGTTAGATATTACGGAAAACCTGACCTCTTCATTACAATGACGTGTAATCCTAATTGGTCAGAAATAAAGGATAACTTACATCCTAACGGAATGCCCCAAGATAGGTATGACATTGTAAATCGAGTATTTCATTTAAAAGTCCAAAAGTTATTATATCTGATAAGTAAAATGAACATATTTGGTCCTACGCGCTGTTATATGTATACGGTAGAATGGCAAAAGCGTGGCTTGCCACACATACATTTGCTTCTATGGCTTACAAATAAAGTTAAGCCAGACCAAATTGACAATTTAATTACAGCTGAAATACCCAACAAAGATGAAGAACCAGTATTGTATGATACAGTGGTAAGACATATGATTCATGGATCATGTGGTGCTCTAAATGGTAACTCACCATGCATAAACAATGGAAAATGTTCAAAAAAATTCCCAAAGGCATTTCAAAGCCAAACGTAAACAGGTGATGACGGTTATCCAAAATACAGACGAAGATCACCTGCTGAAGGTGGATTTAAAGCTACTGTGCGTACTCATGAAATCGACAATAGGTGGGTTGTACCGTACAATAAACTATTATTGAAAATATACAATGCACACATAAACATAGAGCTGTGCAGCTCTGTAAAATCCATAAAATATGTTACGAAATATATTAATAAAGGTTACTATTAATCAGGCTACATTTAGCTTACAATCAAACATCGAAGTGGAACAATTTCAATCTGGTCGCTACGTTTGTAGTTCAGAAGCGATTTGGCGAATTATGTCTTTTAACATACACGAACGAGCACCAGCCATCATACATCTTGCTGTTCATTTAGAGAATGGGCAACGGGTGTATTTTAATGAAAACAATATAAAGGATGTTGTAAACAATGTTCGAGACACGACCTTGACAGCATTTTTTAAATTATGTTCAGAAGATGATTTTGCCCGAAGTCTGACGTATGATAAAGTCCCAAGCTATTACACATGGAATCAAGCTAATAAAAAATTCCAACGGCGAAAACAAGGAACGATAGTTGAAGGTTATCGTGACGTGAGAAAATCAGACGCTCTTGGTAGAGTTTACGTAGTTCATCCTAACAACAGTGAGTGCTTTCACTTGAGGATGCTACTCCACATAGTAAAAGGGCCTACTTCTTTTATTAGCCTACGTACGTTTCAAGGTAAAATCTATGAAACATTTCAAGGAGTTTGTAAAGCAATGGGTTTGTTAGATGACGATACTCATTGGGAAAGCACTATTTCTGAAGCTGCCTTATGCTGTTCGGCTAAAGCACTTAGGTATTTATTTGCCATCATGATATCGTTCTGTCAAGTCACTGACGCGCATCTTCTTTGGCAAAATTATCGCGAAAGCATGTCTGAAGATATATTGCACAGCAGACGTCAAGAATTATAACCAGATAATTTAGATTTAGGTGATAGTATTTTTGATGAAGCTTTATTTGAATTAAATAAAGAGGTGGAAGCTTTATCAGGAAAATCTATAAAAGATTTTGGATTCATATTACCATTAAATTTGAACGCATCAGTCAATACAAAATATTTACAAGAAACAAACTATAACCATACTCGACTTTTACAAGTCATTCAGAATGAATGTCACTTGAATTCTGAACAAAAAAATGTTTACGACATGATATTGTCATCAATTAATAGTAATGAGGGTAAAGTATATTTTTAGATGCTCCTGGAGGCACCGGTATAACAATTTTAATAAATTTACTCGTAGCAAAAGTAAGATCTTACAGAAAAATTGCTCTTGCTGTAGCATCGTCGGGCATAGCAGCCACGCTCTTGGAAGGTGGGCGAACCGCTCATTCAACATTCAAACTTCCACTGAAAATAAGTAATCATGACGTCTCGAGCATTTATAATATTTCGAAACAGAGTAAAGCCGGAAAATTAATTAAAGATTGCAGTTTGATTATTTGGGACGAAGCTTCTATGTCTCATAAAGCCTCAGTTGAGGCATTAGACAGAACAATGAGAGACTTGCGCAACAGTCATTGCCCAATGGGTGGCTGTACTGTTTTATTCTCTGGAGACTTTCGACAAATTTTGCCTGTTATAACTAGGGGAACGAGAGCAGATGAAGTAAATGCATCTCTCAAAAGATCCTACCTTTGGCCACATATAACGAAATGCGAACTTAAAACCAATATGAGGATTTTATCGTACCACGAAGATAATAGGCAATTCTCTACTGACTTGCTCCAAATAGGTAATGGTGAATTTCAAGCTGGAAATGTCTCTATCACTCTTAATAATCTTTGCGTTTTCGTGCAAAATATGGAGGAATTGATTGAAAAGGTATATTCCGACATTAGTAACATATCGACTAAAACACTTGATTGGTTTAAAGAAAGGACTATTCTATCACCCACCAATGAGCAAGTTAATAAAATAAATGATTTTATTCTTTCAAAATTTGAAGCTTCATCAAAAACCTACTATTCAGTTGACACAGTTGTGGATAAAGAGGAAGCACTACATTATCCAACTGAATTTTTGAATTCTTTAACACCTACCGGTATTCCGCCGCACAAATTATCATTAAAAGTAGGTTCTCCTATTATATTACTAAGCAATTTAAATCCCCAAAACTATGCAACGGTACAAGACTGAAAGTAGTAAATTTTAAATTTTTTTTCGATCGAATGTACTATATTAACTGGCAACGCAACTGGTGAAACTGTTTTCATACCAAGAATACCTATGATACCCTCAGAATTACCTTTTCAGTTTAAACGTCTTCAATTTCCAATAAAATTAGCCTTTGGAATGACAATTAACAAAGCACAAGGTCAAACCTTAAAAGTTGCTGGAATTGACTTAACCACTCAATGCTTTTCACACGGACAACTATACGTTGCCCTGTCACGTGTAACTTCTAAACAAAATATGTTCGTTTTTACACATAATCAAGCAGAAGTTATCAATGTTGTTTATAAAGAAATATTTTAGTTTGGTTTTATGTTTATTATATAGTTGTATAATAAAATACATTACTATACTTAATGTGTACAGTTAATTAACATGTCTGATCCACATATCCAACACGTCAAGCTGATGTGATCTTATAACAAATAAAACATGTAGACTCATACTCTGCTACCCGTGCGAAGCCGGGGCGGGTCGCTAGTATTATAATTATATATTATCGTCGAACTGAAACGATGCCATATTTATATATCGCAAACACTAGAGAAATGCAGGTCCAATACGATAATACGATGGTAATATTGTGTGTCATGAAACAAAATGTTATATTTTAAATTCTCTGATTTTTACACACACACTAGCCGGCGGCTCATTTCGACGTCATCATGGTCACGAACTCCTCGTAATTGACCTGACCGTCGCCGTCAATGTCCGCCTTGCAGATCATCTCGTCGACCTCCTCGTCGGTGAGCTTCTCGTCGAGGTTGTTCATCACGTGGCGCAGCTCGGCCGCGGATATGAACCCGTTACCGTCCTTGTCGAAGACGCGGAACGCTTCGCGGATCTCCTCCTCGCTGTCCGTATCCTTCATTTTGCACGCCATCATCGTCAAGAAACTCCGGAAAGTCTATCGTTCCGTTACCGTCCGCGTCGACTTCGTTGATCATATCTTGAAGTTCAGCTTCTGTGAGGTTCTGTCCTAGAGATCTCATGACGGTGCCGAGCTCTTTGGTTGTAATAGTGCCATCGCCGTCCTTGTCGAAAAGTGAAAACGCCTCTTTGAATTCGGTGACCTGTTCTTCCGTAAGCTGATCCGCCATTGTAGATTAACTTGGATTATCTTCTACACTAAAAATCACAGAGTATGCCGCAAAAGCGACTGCACGAACCGACGATTGAAACGAAATTATGCAGTGGGTTTCTAGGAAATGCTTTTTTTTTTCCAAACTTGGGCCTGAATGGTATATGTTACTTTGTACATTGGGTCTTACAAGATTATGCACAACTTCTAATATTTTACGAAATTTTTCAAGATCTTCAAAACAGTACATGTAAAGTACTTTAAGTAACTTTAAGTCATAAAAAAAAAAAAACTAAACACCTTATAGAATTTAAACTAGTAGTAGTATGTAACAACATTATATACTGGTGTATATAAACTGGAATCTTAAAAAAAAATTATATGAAAGATTAAAATTGGATTTAGTTAATTTCGAAAAGTAAGGACTAAATTATTATTTTAAGTAATACTTGCCATATAATAAATCTCTGTCATCTCGTCGCATCCTCCCATCGTCTCTATCACGACGGCGTAATTCCTGTTCTGCCGCCATTCGGTCTTGGATGGACATTGGGTCATAATCTTCATCATCCAAACCCTCATTGTCATATCGATCCAGAGCTGGCATTGGACGGTAATCACTTATGGAAGAATCATACAAGAATTATTATTATTATTATTAAATATGATCAAAAAGAACATAAATTTACCTTTATGGATTAAATTTAAAACCACTAGCTAGTTTGACTTTAATTTAGTGAACATAGTATTATTGTTGTTACATGGTAACTATAAATTGTATCGGGATTATTTTTTCTGGATTATTATCTAAATACTAGACATTGTGATAAACTGGTTGTCCCATGCTTCAGACTTAATAAAACCAGTAAAAGATTTTTAGGCAATAGTGTTAGATTTTACAACAAAGTCCTAGAGTAATACCCATTTGCTGGATAGCGAATTTAAGCACCATGTCAAGTGGGTATTGATGACAAAAGGCTATTTATTATTGAGTGATAGATATGTGAATGGTGGTAATGTCTGAAGTTGACTCATCTCTATGCATTCATTAAAAATATTTATGACATGTTCTAATCTATTCTAAATTTTCTATACATCTAATAAGAATGTAATTCTAATGTGTGTATACTTTTTCGATTTTCGTGAAAAATATTGTTGCAAGTTTTTTTTTTTATATCAAAGGAGGCAAACGAATTGGTGGGTCACGTGATGTTAAGTGATCACCACCGTCCATAGACACTAGCGACATCAGGAACGTCGCAAGTGCGTTGCCAGCCTGTATATGGGAGAAGGGGGAGGGGAAGGAAAGGGAAAGCAGGAAAGAGGAAGGGACGTGGGCCTCCAGCTCTCTCACTGACCGAACGAAACACAACAATGAACACACTGTTATTTCACGTCGGTTATCTGTGAGAGGGGTGGTACTACCCCAGACGAGCCGACCCATTCATGCTGAAACCAAAAATAGCTTCAGCGAGGCTCTACTACCTACAAAAGGTGTCTAGAAATTAATAGAATACATTTCAATCATTTTTAGAAATATCTGACTGTCAGTTTGTATGACCATGCACTACTTCTAAAGTACTGAATTCACTAATCTCAGGAATTATTGGCCTGATTTTAAAAACTCTTCCAGTGATAGCTTCTAGATAGCTCATTTTTCAAAGAAGGCTACAGGCTATATATCATAATGCTAGGATTTAAAGTAACTATTCCATGCTAACGAAGTTATTGGCTGAAGCTAGTATTATACATATTTGTTAAAAAGATAAACAAGATCGAGATTCTTGCCGGTTCTTCTCAATGACTGGGTTAATTTCTAAACAGGTGGTAGTTTTGATGTTCATAAGTACCTTCATAAGCCTAAATTGGATAAAGTTTTTTTTTTGTTTTAATTGTAATTTTTTTGCTAGCACATAATAGGTTCAAGCCTTTTGCAATTTTAAGTTACCTCTGTTCCATGTTGCCTATGTAACATATATGGAAAATTAGAATGATATATAGAACAAATAATATTCTACAAAGTCCAACAATCACCAGTAAGAAGTCTCTTCACATTGAGTTCAACTGTTTCAGAATTTATTCATTTGCAATTAACAAAATACCTATTTTGTCATCAACAAGCAGTATCTAATCAGACTACAGTAGCAGAATATCTCTGTTTGATTTATAAATAAGCTATAGTAAGCAAGTTCTGGGATGATTTTCTGCAACTCATTATTACAATACATTACTTATTATTTGTTGTTGATTTGGCAATTTTTAACACTTCCTTTTCTGTAGGTAATGGGTCCACACCTTTTATCGATTTCATTATTTCATTAATCAAATCAAAAATTGTTTTAAATGCAGTAATAAAATTATCTTAGACTGCTCAATAGTAATAGCAATAATGCTTTGTAAAATTAATATATCTATACTAATATTATAAAGAGCTAAAATTTCTGAGTTTGTGACATTGTAGGGGGTAATCTCAGGAACTACTGGTCCGATTTGAAAAATTCTTTGAGTGTATTATAGTTCATTTATTGAGAAAGGTTATAGGCTATATATGGCCACGCTAGGACCAATACGAATGGGGCACTAAAGATTAATATTATAAAATCGAGACGTTTTCCTCTTGAGAGCTTTCGCTGTGTATTAGCGTTAGCCCAATGTATCTATTACTATGTGGACGAAGTCACGGGCAAAGGCTAGTACCTTATAAATGAAATCAAGTAATTTTAGTTATATAGTCTTTTCAACTTTATGCTTAGAAGAAATACCAGATATATTCCAGAAAGGGTCTCATTACTGCACTACATTTTTATAATAAAAAGGAAATTGACTTTAAAAGCTTTAAAACATACTATATTTTGATTAGATTCATTGGAATACCCTTAAATATTGCTCTCTATAACTTATAGACATATATATGTCAATATTGTTATGTTGCTTTATAAAACTTACGCCTCCATATTATCATTGAAAAGTTCTTCCCCATCATCCTCCTCCTCTTCAGGAGCATTGTCTCCGAGGATAGCTCCTTCATCTTCAAACATTTCATAATCACGAGCTGGTGAAGTCATCCTTGACCTAGCATCATCTCTTTCAGAAGGGGTGTCTGGTATTGGAGAACTCTGAAGGATATAAAGTTTAGATTATTATTTAATTTTAAAGGATCCCTAGAGAATAGTATAGGTACAATAAAATGAATACTAAATATAAGAAGCCTTGTGTCTTGATAATTTAAATATTGGTACACATTGTAGAAAAACTCTTTGATACAAATAAATAATAGATGACTCATTGCAACCTGGGAAAATGTAACACACCCTATTATGATATTATGCCACCAAGTAGCTGTTTGTAAGGAAACAATGGGATCCTCAATATAGATGGTATATCATTTTATAGGATCTCTATTATTATAATTCAGCCTTCCACAGATTACCTACCACAATATTGTAAGGTATATATAAGAAGAGAACAGGATAATCAAGGATAGACAGGCCAGAAAGGAAGAAATGTATAACCTTACCATAACTGTTTTGAATGGTACCATAACAAAATATATGTATAGAAAAAGAGAGAGATATAATTTGGAGGTATAAGAGTGAACGAAAGGAAAAAAGGTAAGATGGTACATAAGTGGAAAAAGAGTTGCTTATGTTCAGTGTAACAGTAAAAAATCTTTTTCTTTTATATCATAGGAGGCAAATGAATATGTGGGTCATCTGATGATAAGTGACCGTCACCATCCATAGAAACCAGCAACACCAGAGGAGTTGCAATTGTGTTGTCATCTTGTGTTTGGTGGGGAAGGAAGGAGGGGAAGAAGGAGGAAGAGAAGGAGGGAAGGGAAGAAAGAGGGAGCGGAAGGAGGGAGAGGAGAGAGAAGAAAGAGGAAGGGGAGGGTGAGGTGGGCCTCCGGCGCTTTCACTGACAGAACGAAAGGCAACATAAGAATTCAAATGTTGCTTTCTACTTTTTTTTAATTATGGTATAGCATACAGACAATTAATTTATCTCTTAATTAGTCATTGCAATCTATATTTATAAATATACAACCTCAAAAAAACAGCAGTACTGAGGCTAGTCATAATGGGCTTAAGACTGAGCTGGAGCTTATTGCATGAGTGTTACCAACCAAAGCCTTCACTAAAAGACAGTTTTTACATTTTTGGGAGGAATTTGAGAGGATTATCTCAAAAACGCCATCATTCGTAAAATTCCATTTCTTTTATACGCTAATGTTAAAATAGAAATCATAAAGCTGAAAATAATATTGGTTTTGAAAACAATATCTAATTTTGTTATTATTTCAGGGATCCAACCATATTAGTTTGTACAAGCCTTTGGTACAACATTTAAAATAACATAATATATATTCAAATGCAACAAACTTTATTAAATTGTGGAAATTGGAATACATTATAATACATGTATCAACAAGTCTGGGAATAATCAAACTGTTTATCTTTTTGAATAGTTTCAAACAAATTCATATTTTATAAATATTAAAATAACTATATACTTCTTGTATCAGTACACTAGACATATAAAACAAGTTGGTCACTACATCTGTCTTCTTTCTATGATACAAATTATAATTTCCTATGTTCCTTTACTTTAGGTATCAAAGCTTTCTATCTCCCCTTTTTTAGTGTATTCAAAACATACTTTTACTACTTTATTAATTTCATTCCATATTCTATAGTATAGATCATAATTACCAGACTATATATACTTAGATAATTTTAACAAATGTTATGTGAAGCTGTTAAGACCTAGCTGGGTCATAGCGTGGTCATTTCGAAAAAACAAAATTATTGTGTATAAATACTACATTCAAGATAGGTTATACAGGGTGTTTACTTCTTTTATAAGTTTAGACTAATTGACTTAGCATCTGTTACAGATTTAAATTATTATAATTTACTTACCATATTATATTATTTTCAAAGGTACGTTAAATATAGAGTAATCGTTTAAAATTTCAAATGCAAACCGAAAAATCCAGTTATAAGTAAATAAGTAACAGGTTATACTAATTCAAACTGTCAAATGAGGCGCGAAATGGTTAAATCATAGATTATAGCATGTAACTACAGATAATAATACATTGTAGTTGAACTGTTCTTAGCAATATCACAAGTTTCTATAAGTTAAACTAACATAAAGTTATAAAGTTAATCATTTTCTAAAACTAATAAAGCCATCCCATAAAGAATTTCACTTCAAAAACAAAATCTAACTTGAATAAACCACACCTTATTTTGAATTTGGTAAAACCTTTTTTCTATGGCATATTTTATAATGATTTCCGTGATGTTTGAAATTGGAAAGATCGGGTTCCTGAACGTATATTAGAAATTAGTATTTGTAGACTATACACGAGTTAGAGATGTACTTGTGACTAAAATAACAAATTTTTATTTATATTAAATTGCTTTAACGTTCGACAATGTAGATTTTGCTTGAAAATTTTAAATAGTTTTAACAATTTATAATTAACCATAACCTTAAGTAAATAAATAAATTACACTTTTATATAATTTAAAATTGATATTTAAATAAAAATCATACATTACAATTCTGGCAAAACGAAAATATAAATAATCGAATTTGATAAATATGTTTATTTCTTTTATTTGTATTTTAAAGAACAATAACAAGAAAAAAGGTGTACTTGTTTTGTTTAATGAGAGAAAGAATGCAGGCTTAGTTTTGTATTGAATATGATTATATGACACAACAAAAGCTAAGCGTCACATCGCATTGATAAATTTGTTAATTATTATATTGCACGGTATGGGTTATTTAATTCTGGTAATATTGTGCTGATTGTCGACACGAATCGATATATTAGATTCAATCTTAATATGAATAAATATCGATATATAATTCATATAGGGAGTAATCTCTATTCTTAACCTCCAAAACAATGTTTTGATAGGTATTTCATAACGTTAGTACTCAAAATTGGTTGAATAATGAAAAATGGCTAAATACATTGCTCAAATAATAGTTTTAGGTGCTCAAGTGGTAGGAAGAGCTTTTGCACGGGCTTTGAAACAAGAAATAGCCGCGTCGCAGGAAGCAGCAAAAAGAGCCGGTGGTGGCCCCGAAGGAGCTAGAAGAGCTGCAGCTAACGCTTCCACAGGCTTAACTCTCGAAGAAGCTATGCAAATATTAAATCTAGATAAATTAGACGCTGAAAAAATTAACAAGAATTATGAACATCTTTTCACAGCCAACGATAAAGCTAAAGGTGGATCATTCTATTTACAGTCTAAAATTGTACGAGCTAAGGAACGAATAGACGCAGAATTCAAACAAAAGGACACTAACACGGATAAAAATCCACCGAAGGATACATCATGATACCATAGTTGTATTATGTTTAGTTATTTATTCAAGTTTGTAGATAATATGTTAGTTTAAACAAACTGAGTTTAGCAAAAAACTTTTATTATGTAGAAAATTCCCACAATAGTGACTAGAGTACATCAGTCTTCATAAATAATATATTATAATTGATTATGTGTATATAATTGCAAGTATAAAAAAATACCTATAAAAACAGTATGTGAATCATAAAAATGTTCTAATGTTACGTACAACCTTATTGTTAATTAGAAATCAATATACATTGTTATAAGAAAAAAGTTTTTCATTATACTTAATAAAAAAAAAATACATCACTTCAACTTATGGAAATATATGATTTATATAATGCTTCTTAAAATATTTCTTAAATAAAATAGTTAATAATAAGTAGTAAAATCTTTCCTAAATTACTAAAAAGACTGTGGTTAATAGATATGTAAAAAAAATTACTGACTAATTTTAGAGATTATATAGTTGTCAAATATTTGACTAATTAAGCAAGTCTATAGTGACTAGATAAGTTACATATGACTAATCATGGAACGTTACATAGGAATTTGAGCAAAGGAAGATTATTATAGAATATGCTCAGAATACTAAATATTAGTTTATATCATATCCTTATTATACCAACCACCTTCAAAGTTTGTTCCCATTCCATTATCCCTGAATATCATTATAAATTAGGTCAAAAACCATTCATTCCTCTTATAATCTAAATAATAATTGGCATTGTATAAAGTTAAAAGCTATGGTTACTTAAGGTTTCACATCCATAAGAATGACAACCTCATACGGGCTGCATTCGGAAAGACCTAGAGTGTTACAAAGCCAACCGTAAAACCCTTTCTCGAAATCGCATACATCTTTCCACCAATTGCCAGCACTAAATGTGAGCTGAACTATACCTGCATATAACCCAAGGCCAATTGTGAAAATCACTATCAAAAATGGATATGAAAGAATGACTACAGGAGCAAGTAACATCTTTTTGAAACAGGTCAATTTTTCAGTTACATGTGCGAAAATGTTATACCACGTCATGGTACCCATGTAGAATGAATATACAGCAGAAATGCATGTTACAAATGGAATGCATAGTAAACTGAATAAAAATATATGCGGACCGTTGTGTAGGGAGCATTGCGAAATATCCATTTTATTGTACTCATCAGCAACAATAGCTGCTTCTATGATTTCCAGTTCCTCACGTGAAATGTTAAGCTTAACATCAACATTCTGCCCTTTCTTCTTTCCTCTTTTAATGGTTCCAGTCATGGTCAAGTAACCATCTTTTGATTCTGTTAAAGAATATTCTGGAGAAATTGAACCTTCCGATTCTACTCTCAAAGCTGTTATTTCAGTATCCGTATTCTCAGATTCTGTTATTCCTGAGACAATGTTAACTCGTTTTTTCCTCTTAGCACTATTCTTTAAGCTGTCAGTAAGAGTGCCCATTTCGAAACTATTCTCGGATTGAGTTTGTGACATGCTGTTTGGTGTAGATAAACTTTCATTGAGGTCCGAGTTTAATATTTTGTTACTTTTATGCATGTCAATACTGGCTGTATCTCGTAAATCTCCATGACTAGAACAAGCATCTGATGAATTCTCATAAATGGGTGATAAGTCTATTATATCCCGACTAGTGTTCATCACAGGTAAAGCTTCATAACGCTTTTGGGCATCATTTTCAGTTTTCAATTCAGCCATTTCTTCATTCACGTCATTGATGATTGGCAAGTTGATCTTCATATTTGACTTGAGACCTTCCATTGTGGAGTGTATAATTCCATTTACATGCTCAGTGACAGGGGAAAGCCCATTTTTATATTTTGAAGGTGCATCGATTTCTGCTCCCTGTAAAATAATGTTACAAAGTTTTTAGATGATACCTTTACATATAACAGATTATAAAAATACATAAAATGATTCCCACTTATATAATTTGTGAATAGTATACATGATAAATAATTACAAACTATCATCACACCATGTCATTATTGTGGTGAGTAGATTGTATGGTCTTTAACCTTTCCGACCTTTTTCGTGTTGACACATAACTTCTTGGTAGCTAAAGACAATAATAATTCTAGTACTAAATTAATAAGTAATTTATTTCCATTCATGTTTTATTTCCAATGGTATACCTTTTTATTAGTATAATGAGATACTAATACTTCGAAGAGCGTATGCAAGAATTAATCTATTTGATCAGTGAAATTTTACTTTACGAAAAAAATCTGTTTTATCATAATTACAAGCAAATTTTAGAGAAAACTTTTACCTGAACGGTAATTATGTGGTCGACATGACTCGGTACCGGGTTTTGTTTTTTTCCGTTTCTCTTCTTGGGAAGAATAAATAGGGGTTGATCGACTTTGGCCATGTTTAATTGCTTCTTCAAATTATAAAAATGTAATTAAAATCACAAAAACATTACGACTCTTGTAACAATATACACTGAATAGCAGTTTTCAAAACAACAAAACGTCGCCTAATATATTTCTGTGTTGCCGGAAGTCATAAAATATATTTCGCATGGCTTAGGTATTTGCATCTAAAAGCTTTTATGATCTTTTTCTACTTGGCCCTTGCGGTATCGGCATAAATAATAATATAGTCGACAACTTGTCGCCACTAAAGCTAGATTTCTATATAAGTTTCAGAATTAAGAGTAATAAGCATTTACTCACAAAATATTTTCACAATAAGTGTTTCGCAAAGTAAATCTGTATCTCTTAGTTTTTTTTGTTAAATTGTAGACATTGATATCAAAATCTATTTGTGGGAAATGAAATCCCTTTAAAAAAGAAGACTTATGCTCAAAATTAAAATAAAAAATATAGATTAGAATGGAAACATCAAGAAGAGTTAAAATGTTGCTAAAACTGGTTATAACTGATGCAACTATAGCTTTCAGCTCGTTTTATCATAGTAAAATACTCGAAATATTGAACTTTCACCATATTTTTTAGCATGAAATATATAGAGACTTCTGGCGGTTTTATTAATAATGCATTTTTCAAAATCTAGCGACTTTTTAATTGACGCTTGGGGACGTTTTTATTTCTTAAACGGCAACACTGTTTAAAACAATATTTGAATAATATCCAATCATAATATGTTTTGAGGTTATTATTTGTAAAGTTGAGTTTATATAAAATTATACATAAAATATAATCGATGAAAATGTTTAAGGTATTGTTAAACAGTTTCATAAATGTGGTCTATGTAAATTTATCTAGAACTATAAACATAACCTATATCGTAAAGTCTTCGTCAGGGAATGGTGAGTTTGGTCACTGGTGGAGCATCAGGATTGGGAAGAGCAACAGTGGATAGGCTCGTTAAAAATGGAGGGAAAGTCGTTTTACTTGATATCCAGGCTTCAAGAGCTAAAGAGGTAGCTAAAGAGTATACCGAAGACGTTATCGCTTCACCTGGCTGTGTAAGTAAAATTATATGTACTAAGTGATACTTGTGTATTTGCTACCTTTGCTGAGAATTTTAATTGTCGTAAACAATTATTAAATTCATCAGTTTTATGTTTTTAATGTTATAACATATACACTATAATATATATAAGATGGGCTGCATTAGCAATTGCAACCTGAAATAAGGGTTTTGAGGAGGGGGGGGGGGGTTTAACTACCACTCTATACCACTCTCCCGCCGTGGAAAGTCATAGTTACTGAGGTATTTCATGATCAATGTTTTGAGGTTGTGCCAACTCTGAACAATCTTTGGTAATTTTGTATATTAACAACTTGGTCATTTTTAAGTTAAAACAAAACAGTTTGTACAATGCTATGTCTATATACAAGTAGAGCAAGAAATGATTGTTGGAAAAGTGTCAATTTTGAGGAAAAATTAAATTTAAGTATTTAAAATAACAGTACTAAAAAATTATAGTAATTTTGCATCAAAAAAGGTTGGGTTTTTAACTAAATAAACAATAACTTGTATGAATATCTTATGTATATCTATGCAATATGGAATACATTATTTATGGAAAAGCATAAATCTTGAGAAAAAAAAATATTTACAAGAAACTTCTGTCCTCATCTTTTTACACAGTTTTAGTTAAATAATTCACATTTAGGTTCATAATGGTTAAAAAATATTTACATTATATTGCAATTAATATTTTATAAAGGATCACATATTGAGAATTACTCTCAGCAAAATAGTTCTTTGTGTGAAGGTAACAATTATTAATTTAATAAAATGTGAATCTCAAAATGCCAAAAATGAATGTAAACACTTCTGACATATCATGATTAGATTGCATCATGCAAACCTGGGGCAAGTTTTTAGTGTAAATTAAAAAATTGATGAAAATTCCATAGAATATAATTATTTACATTAATCTATATATACATATATATATATATATAAGCAAAGTTTGTTTTCTTTGTCCGAGGTAAACTCGAAAACTTCTGGACCGATCAGGATGAAACCACAACCATTCGATGCGAAATTAATTGTAGATTAATAGGCTATATATTTTTTAAATTCTATGAGTCTTTTGCCATGTTTTCTCAATTTGTTTGTTTATTAATTTATTTGCTCCCATAAAACAAAATACAGGTATTTATCCTTGGTTCATTTGTTTTCTAGCTCATAATGTAAATGTCATTATAATGTAATTCGCCCGGCGAAGCGGGCGGGAATGGCTAGTTAAAAATATATAAATAATTGTGTCAAAATATTTCACAGTAGTTTTTAACTTTTCCAGATAACTTCAGAACAAGATGTAATAAAGGCATTGGACATAGTCAGAGATAAGTTTGGACGCCTGGACACATTAGTCAACTGTGCTGGTCAGTCAAAAACTCACCAAGTTTATAACTTTAATAAGGATAAACCATCACAATTAGAAGATTTTGCTGAAATAGTAAATGTGAGTATTATTTGGAAAGAGTAAAAAAAAATTTGGGTATTAAATGAAACTGCAAAACTAAAGCACAGTGTACACTGAAGTCACAATATTTAATAATAATTGTGATAATAAAATCGCTTTACTTTTATTTTATATCATAGGAGGCAAACGAACATGTGGTTTACCTGATGTTAAGTGATCACCACTGTCCATAGCCACCAGCAACACCAGAGGAGTTGCAAGTGTGTTGCCAGCTTCTGCAGGGAGGGAGGGAGAGAGGGAGGTAGGCCTACGGCACTCTCACTGACAACAATACAAGCACTGTTACTTTATGTCGGTTTTTTGTGAGAGGGTAGTTATTGCGGCCGCGTTAATCGGTAGATAGAAAAAATCGTGTCTGCTCTTAGCATTTGTTTGTCGATCGCTCCCGGCGCTCGTGACGCCGCCATCAAATCGATCGCACACATTGTATGCGAAGCGTTAAATAATCGTGAGCTCCTCGTGTCGCAATAAACTTTTCACCATCGCCTTAAGGAATCGTGGGCGCCTCGTATAGCGATAACCTATTTGAGCATCGCAACTCGTCGGTGCCGACCGCTGCCATGGAACCTCGCACTGGTTCTCGATCGCGCGATCATCACCAGTAGTACTAGCCTGGGCCAGTCTACCCATTCGAGCTGAAACCAGTCATAGTTTCAGCGAGGCTCTACCACCTTCGATAATTATTATAATAATATGTAGATCAATATTAACACGTAAGGTATTCTAACTTTGTCCGCAGCAGTACTCATTTATTATGATTGACCTCAGAAGTGTGGTCATTTTGATTCTAGTTGTGACATCAGATGGATTGCTATTGGTTAACTTCATAATATATACGACAACGCAGTTAATAGGTGAACCTAGGGCTGTAGACATTCCGGCGCAGGACCTTGTGGATTATAACCTAAAGATGACCATAAAGAATCAAAATGGAACCGTCATAAAGACAATGATGTCATAAAAAAATTATATATATATATATTTATCTAATACCTTTAAACGAGCAATTCTTGTATATTTTTTTATGTGTATATATTCAGGATCTCGGAAACGCTATCATCTATTTCCGTGAAACTTAGTATATAGGTGGTTTCGGAGACAATAAATCGATCTAGATAGATTTTATTCATAGTTAACTTTTTTTAACAGAATTTTCATGCAATGAAAAAATATAGTTAGAATATAAAGGTAAATTTCGCCGGTGTAGTCAGAACAAAAATAATTCAGATGAAAATCGGTTGCTTCGAAAATCAGTGTAACCCCAGTTCGAATCTGAGTGACAGCAGAAGAGACTACTCGTTTTTTTTTTTTTGTAAAAAAGAAATGTTAATTTGTAAGGCAAACCAAACAGTTTATTTTAATTTAAAAACGTTTTTTAAAGAATGGAGCTAGGCACTCCGTCGCCCAGGTACTAAAAATAATATAAACAAACTCCAATAGCTTACATATACGATTTTTGACGTACAAAATAAATGAAACGAAAGCAAAAAAGGTGCAGACCAAGAGCTTGCAGAATAAAAGAAAAAAAAACTTAATAATATAAAAAAAACGAAAAATCCATAATGAAAAAAAAAACACATGATTTCAGATAAATACAATAGGGACATTCAACACAATAAGATTGGCAGCAGGTATTATAGGCAAAAATAAACCAGACACCAATGGTCAGAGAGGTGTCATAGTAAACACAGCTTCAACTATAGCCTATGAAGGTGATATCGGGCAAGCAGCGTACGCTGCATCTACTGCGGCTATTATAGGAATGACTTTACCAATAGCGAGGGACTTGGCTTCTCAGGGTATAAGAGTGGTTACAATAGCACCAGGTTAGTTTGGGGTACTATTAATTATTTTTTTTGTATTTTTAAATAAAAAAATATACAACACTGGATTTTTCCCTTAGCAAGCTTCCGCTGTGTGTTAGCGTTATCCTAAAGTAATTATTCCACTCGGGTGAAGTCGTGGGCAGAGGCTAGTTTAATATAAAGGGATAAAGAATTTCAGAAATTACGGATTTTATAACGATTACGCGTTTGGTCATAGTAGTAAAATAAGTATACTGTTAAGATAAGAAAACGACACAGGCAAAGCTTGCATTACTGCAAAAATGTTCTCTATACCCTTTCGATTATTTTTTCATCCATACATTGTTACAAACTTTTTTATCAGAAAAAATAAGTTGATCAAGCAATATTTTTTTCAGGTATATTCGACACTCCATTAATATCGTATTTGCCAGAAAAAATGAGAGAATTTATTAAACGTATGACTCCGTTTCCGTCGAGGTTAGGGAAGCCTGAGGAGTTCGCTCTATTAGTCACAAGTATTATCGAGAATCCCATGTTAAACGGAGAGGTTATAAGACTAGACGGTGCACAGAGATGGTTTCCATTATAGATGTTTAAATTATGTTAAGACTATTTAATAAATAAGTAGAATATTAGATATAACATGCTTAATAAGTGTTTTTTTTTTAAATTCCCAGTTTCCTATTATATTTCTGTATGTCAAATATCTAAACAGATACGGTGTTATTAGAAAAAAGTTATTTACGTATTGAATATTTGCTTTATATTAAGTTTGGGTGTATTCGTATTAAAGGCTACGCTTTCGCCGAACGGTTTTTGAATTCTCTTTTATCTCGCTTTAGTTAGGTTAGGTTTGCCGGCGGAGAGGGTCCGTGAGCAAGACCCTCAAAGTGACCGTCTCCGCCAACGGAGAATGGGCAGGAGGAGGCGACAGTTTGCCCGCCTACTCCCACCTTAACTAGACTAGGGAAGATTGGTCGGAGGGCCATCGGGCCCATCTTCCCATTGCAAAGGTCCGGCGGACGTAGGAGACGACCGGTGTATACACGGCTGTCTCCTAACAAGACGGGGCCCGGAGGCGCTTTTGCTGCTGAGCCAACCGCTGGGGCGGCACGATGAAGTCTATAGAGATTTTGTGCCACCCCAATTATATTGGCAGACGTACACCGTGGGGTTTTAGTCCGTGCGAGTCGGACATAACCCACCCTTCCTTGGGAGGCCGGCTAACCATAAGGGATTTCCTCACGTAAAAAAAAGGACTTGCGAAAAATGATAACGCGAACTTACCTCGGCAGCGGTCGGCGAGAGCGGAGCATTTAATACGAAAGTAGCCAAACTTTTTTTAAAGCAAGTACGTGTTTAACTTTTTTGTAATAACACGGCCTTAGTCGCCACGGCGTGTGTGGTCACGCTATATGAAACTAAGAAGCTCATGAACGACAAAATTTAGAATCCGTTCATGATGAATAAAGACTGAAAATCT